>JAATLQ010024547.1:6733-78418 GCA_013421005.1 Heliconius erato x Heliconius himera
CTAAAAGATTCGGGAACGTTTTGATTGCTGGACATCTTCATTATAAAAATGATGATGGAGTCTGCAAAAACGTGTGCAAACGAGGAAAAGTAAGTTCTATGATAAACCCATCTAAAATAAATCCGTCGTGCATATTATCCGATGCAAAAAAAAAAGACATTTCAACACTACTAAAAAGTCATTGGGGCGAGAATTGGCACCAAATTGAAGAATTATCATTTTTTAAGAATTTATTAAATAGTAGTTTACAAAATGGTCCAGGTTCTAATGAACAGATGTGTGAAATTCAGGAAGAAGTTGGTGACATGCATATTTAGTTTTTTTTATTTTTATTCATTTTAGTATAATTAAATAATAAGATTTTCAGGTATAAGTTTGATTAATAAATATTCTTATTTGATTTAATCGAATTTTATTTAAATAATATTCTTACTCTAAATATTTTGTAAGTATCAAGAATATTTACATAATCTTCACTTAAAATATGGGCTCTGCAAAAACAGCAATATCCTATCTGATTATTAGCAAAAACAGCAACATCCTGGTATTGGTTGCAAAAATAGCATTATCCAAAATTAATTATTATTTTATGGGAAGTGCACTACCTTAGTATCATTTTTTTTTTAAGATTTAATTATATAGAGTTATTTATCATTTTAAAACATACAAAAACTGAGCATTTTAATCGTAGTAACCATTTAATTTTAAAAAAACCACTACTGTTATCTTGTTGAAGGTGGATGTTGCTGCTTTTGCTTTTATATGACTCAATTTGCTATGTGAGAAAATGTACAAACTTATAATGTATGATTGTACTTGGCAATATACTTTGTTGGCAATTAGTAGTTTAAACTTCACACTGTATCCCGCGCATAGGTAAAGGGACCCTGAGAATCTAGTATTAAGACACTCCGTTCCGATATAAGACCTTCTGTTGTCCATTTTCCCCTGATTTCGGAACTTGAGTTACGGAACTCAACGCCGCGAAGAAATAAAAATATAAAAATTTCATTTCACCAAGTGGGAATTGGACCCACAACCTATTATGCTTACAGTCACATGCTTGTGCCCCTACGCTATGACTGGCCTATTTAAATTGATATATTAAATGTAGAGTCCAATACCTATATAACAAACTTTCCAATGAAACAAAAATCATCGAAATCGGTTGGCATGATATTGAGTTATTCGTTTATTTGTCGCGCATCTAATGCAAATTTAAGACTTATGTAATTTTTTCTTGGATACCATTGTCAGAAATGGACCAAATTAAAATGAACCTTTCAAATAAAAAAGAACATCAAAATCAATTTACCCAGTCAAAAGGTTTTAGGTAATAAACATAATAAAAATACAGACGAATTGGTAACCTCCTTCTTAAACAGAATTCAGTTTAAAAATACAAGTTATAAAAAAAACATGTTTTACAGCTTATATATTGTTAAAATTCTTCTCAAAGAAGCATACAAATATTATGCAAAAAAGAAATCTGTCCGTTTATGTATCTATTATAATACCATTATAAGAAACATCACAATTTAATTTTATATATTTATACATTATCTTCGTAACATTTTAAAATTTATTAATTTTATTACCGCATAATACGATTTTATTATGCAATATTCATTTATTTGTTTTCCTGTGTTTATATTATAACACATTTATTTAATAATCACAGTCTACCGAGAAGCGAGCTCCTCTCATCTTTAATGTTATTTACAATGTTTTCACTTCCAATTTGCATCTGATCAAGTCTATTACGCGGCTTGAAGGTCTATTAAAATTTATCAAGTATTAATGGTTCCAACTTCGTTCTGTCGGTTATCGTCTCTATCTAATGATTCTGTGTTTGATTTTAAGCGAAAATTCTTGGGTTTAATATTATTAACTTTTTTTTTTAATAAATATTTACGATAAGGTTGAATATTTTTTTTTAACCGACTTCTGTAGAGGAGGAGGATATTTATGAGTTTGGTTAGGTTCTGATTATGGAATTCAGTTGAAGTTGGTTGTTCCAAATTATGACTATTTCGCAGATATATTAAATTAAATCATAACTGTAGTAATAAAAAAGACATAAATTATAATTTTTATCTTGTATATTTTATGTTTAATCCAATAAAATAAAAATATCTAAATATTTAAAAACCGCATGCGTTTATAGTGCATTATATTGCGAAATTATGGGTTTGATATAACAAAACAAATACTTACAACCATTTAAAACTGTTTGTGTGTGATAAGATGCAGTCAGGCTTCCTGTCGGAACGATCGGTATCACATATATGGACGTCCGATCACGAGATGTTGGACGATCACGATAAAAGTATCGAGATATTGTCCAATAATTGACGCATTAGATTTATATATTGATTGTAAAGTCTTTAAAAACATATTCTATTGCTTTATTATTATAGTAGTAGTAGTTTGTTCAAGTAAATATGTTACTTCGGCCAATATTCTTTTTCTCATTCTCAGCTTCACGCTGTCCTGCACTTAGGAGAGTAGACAGAGGGAACTTGGGAGTGTTAAGACTCTCCGTTTCCATTATTCGTCGCCATATTTAAATTTTGTTTTATACTATTAAGTTAAAGACATTATAAGTATTGTTGATAGTGTCAAGGCTGCAAAGAAACCACTACAGTTGTTGACAGGCTTTCTTCGAGTTTCCACAATTAGTGCAATTAGCGCTAATGCGACTCTGGTTGGAGATAAAGCTGGCAGATGTGATCATTTATATATTAAAAGGTCAGATTCCATTTGTTTTCGAAACTATATCGACATTACTTGTCGATATAGTTTCGATGTCATTTGAAATTATCATCTATAAATAATTTAAGTAATAATAACTATTATAAATAAAATTGAAATGTCTGTCTGTTATTTCAAAACAAACGTTTTTTCAAACTTAAGCTTATAGTTATTTGCATGATGCTAAAACGCAAACAAATAATAAAAAAATGGCTGTCTTTTCATCAACCTACTTTTACTAATTACATTTAAACAATGTTAAATTAATACCAATTCGTATAGATTAAGCAGGATTTAATATATTTGTACGCAAAGTTTGATTAAATGCTGACGATGTTATCTATCACATAAATAGATGTCGACGACTGTATCGGCCACATTCGCTGCTACCAACACGCGCATACAGATGCTGAAGGAATGTATTCGTGTTCTTCAAATCCTTTCTCGAACGCTAAAACTTTTATCGCCACCAAATCGATTGTCGTAAATCCCAAGTCGCGGTCCATTGTTGCCGTACACTTATATGGGAGCGGCCAAAATAAATCACGAACGAAACCATATCGGCACAAACGTAGTCTATCGGTCCGATCGACCGCGGGTTACATCGAGAGATACGGAGTATTACGCTATTGAATTAGCATTACCGCTGTTCACAATGTCGTTCCGGCTGAGTGCATGCCTCATTCATCACGGTCGTATTATGTTTGATTTCTGTATTTTTTGGGGCGGTCAGTGGGATCGTGCTAGATCTTTGGATGTAAATAGATGTATAATCTTCATATTTGCGAGATTTGTGGAATAGCATGCCACATGTTGTTGATGGTTCTGTCTGTATGAGAATATATTTATAAATTTATTATAATCAAATTAATATTGTTAATATATTTTTCCAGGTATTTACCGAACTGAATGAACACCACATTAACAGTTCCACCTATTGAAAGTAAGTTTATAACAGTTTATAATAATTGTTGTATCTCTCAACGAATTTTAATTAAAACTTATTCTTCGCGAGAGGTCATTGATATTGATATATGAATAAAATTTCGTTAGTGAGCGTTTGACGCGTGCCGCTGCTTAATTTATAACTAATATATTGTTGGTGTCGATAACATTTGCACCATCTGTACATCATGCACAACGTTGACCTGATTATAGAACGCGGTAAACAGTCTCTTCATTCAGCTTGTCTATTTCATTTCATAGATAAGGCTCACAGGCGTTTATCGTGTATTTGATGCCTCCTCGTATCTCGCTGGAGATTTATTAATTCATGAATATCGATCTGACAGGCAAATAAAACAATTGTTCAATTAGGCTACCGCGCCAGATATTATTAGTTGACCGCGGGCCACCCTCGATCACTTCAAATGGACTCGATACAGGAGACATGTCCGATCGGATGTAGCGGTCGCATATTATTGAATAATAATTGGTGCATAGAACGTTGGGCCGGCGTCACGATGGAGATGGTATCTCGCGAGCGTGCCGCATCCATCAGCCCGCGAGGGGCGCTATCTGCGCCGGTATCGCGCACCAACGATAACCATTGTCTTACTGCTTCGATTATATCAGCGAAATTTGTGCTCGCCTCCGCCGTTTGTCTTTTGCCGCAAATGAGAGGTACCTAATAGGACGCGACGGCGCATAAAAGCCGCGTTTCAGCTTACCTTTTGCCTAGTCATTAATATGCCGTGGGAACTTAACCTTATCAGTTATTATTGGATAACATTTTTTTTGTAGATTGCTATTTACGTATCTGGAGAATTATTCATGTTTAATCCATATAGGTTTATATTACATTGTATATTAATTTCGTTGATTAAGTTTAATACCCGATAGATATAATTTAAATACCAATCCGACCTAAAACAAATTATAAGGCCGTGCTAACGAAATATTAAAATATATTCCTACATTAATACTAAGCCGTTTGCAATTGAGAGGACGGTAAAGTTCAACGGCGCTGGCCCGGGCGGCCGGGCCACTTAATAGCGTTAGCGTCGTTGTCTCGCGGTCATTAATAAGTGCTCGGACAGTTCTATTGGCCGCACTCCATAATGGGCCGGGACTGCTCCGCTATGATATCACGAATTCGTATCCTAATAACCCCCGGGCGATATATCGACTCGACTGGAACCAGAAACGGAGTCGTTCAAGCCCGTGCAGTCCTCGGGACCGTTTTAATTTATTTTCGATTTTGATGTTACGTTTGATATAGCTTATATCTGTGGCGTGTTCGGCCATGAATATAAATAGATTATATATGTAATTGAAAGTCCGAACTCTCTCAATAGGAGTCGGATGTCTAGCAATCAAATTAAATTATATTATAGAATATTTATTTATGAGAATTTTTTGTTAGAAGTAATGCATGTTTCACTAGAATATCAAATATTGTACCATTCGTTTTAAATATTTTATTTTACGACTACATATAATACTATAATTTAATACAATTGAAACGTAATTTATTTGTGTACTTCAGTAATAGTTTCTCTGAATGAATATATTTAATGTCTACGTTGTTGTAAGAAAGACGTCAAACACACAAATTGATGCTGTTTGGGTAAACACGTTCGCATGTTGATTTCTATGACGTGGCTGCTATGAACATTAGTAGTCATTTCGCATACGAGATATTATAAAACTATGATAATTACAAAACTATTAGGATATTCCAAGTAAAGGATAAATATAGGTATAAACTTTTCTTTACGACACGTGTACCATTTTTTGAGAAAATCTTTTTTATACGTAAAGATATTAAATCAATGAATTTCTCTGTTTGAGAGATTATGTCTTTGATTGATATTTTGATGAAGAGTATCGTTCTTATTTTATTTTCAGTGTTTAAAATTAATTATACTTTTTATTAGAATATTATTATACATATAAAAGTTATTGTCTTGTACTTTTACTGTCTTGGCCAGTCGTGGCGCTGGGGCAAAAAGTGTGACTGAAACAACGCGACTGGTTGTGGGTTCGATGCCCACTCGAGGAAATGAAATATTTATTTAAATTTATATTTCCATTTCTTCGCTCTAGTGTCGAGCACAATGTCTGCAGAATTAGGCGGAAAGTAGGGAACGGAAAGTGTCTTAACTCTCCCCTCTCTTAACCCTCTGCCTATCCTACTATCTGCGGGACACTGCGTTAAGCTGATTTGATATGATTTTGATTTTGTAATTCTACAATTATAGCCTATTTCATCCACAAATAAAATAAACCGATAACTCTGATTGTATCAGGCGCTCTAAATCGCACTCAGCTGCTGTAAATCCAGTTGACTGCGCACGCGCTGCCCGTCAATTACGTCCAATTAGTGTGATGCTCCTTTGATCCGCCGATCCGTGTCATTCGACTCTTTCTCTTGTTAACACGAGAGGACTACAGAGAAAATGACATTTTATTTTTTTATAAAACGTAGTAAACGTTAAAAATGTTTTTTTTTATTTATTACTTCATAAAGAAAAATAGAAAACTGTAAAAGTCTTCGTGGCTTATGTGGACATTATCTATTTGTAAACACGATGGTTGTTGGTTTGATCCTCGAGGAAATGTATAATATTTAAATTATTATTTTCCTGCCCGTACGAGACAAAGTGCAGCTTTCAGTTCCATCACTCAATATCCCGAAATTGGGCGGAATATGGGGAACGGAATACTTTGACACTAGGTTCCGTTTGGTTACTGTCTTAGGTATATGCAATAAGCAAAAAAACCATTTACGTATAATTTGTGTTCTCTAGATAAAATAAAATAAATCTAGTTCTCTAGATGTTTTATTTTTTTAGAATAACGTGTTTGTTTACACAATTTTATTCCCGCGCAACTTTTGTAAAAAGTTATTTTTATTGGAAATACTTATTTTCATAATAACCAATTAATTAATTTGTTTGATATGTAATTAAGATATTATTCACTTTGTATCATGTTTATTTTCATATTAAATATGCAAAAGTACGCAAAGTTACTTTGTATAACATCAGCTTCACATTGTATCCTACATTTAACAGCGTACTCGGAGGGAGCCTAGTGCTAAGACACTCCTCTCTCCACTTTCCGGCATTCTGGAGGCATTGCTTGTCGAGTGGCGGAACTCAACGTCGCGCTTTGCCTCGACACCAGAGCAAAGAAATGATTACGTTCTCGAAATTGCAGAGGCCTATGAACGGACGACGCTACGCCACGATTGACGAGATAAAGACAGTATCAAAAGAGAAGCTGAAAAAGATACAAAAAAATGTTTTTTTGAAGTGCTTCGAAGATTGAAAAAAACGTTGGCACAAGTGTATAATATCCCAGGGTGATTACACGAATAAATAAATAATATTTGAAAATACACAAAATTCGCGATACTTTTTGTACACACTACGTATACTATGTCATTTCCTCGATTCGGAATCGAACCTACCACCTGTCGCGTTTACAGTCACACGCCTGTGCCCCTGCGCCACTACTGGCCTCATTTCACTTTGTAAAACAATGTGAAGTAGAATATTCGAAGAATGAAAGATTATAAATGACTTCTTACATCTCACTAAGCAAGAAGTGCTGAGTTGTTGCTTTTAAAAATAATTCGATTTGCATGCACGAGCATAAGATCATTAAAAACGTTTCTAGGAAACGTTAATAATATTCATTATCTGTACAAGCCAGCGACATTCGCGGACGGCTGCGCTCATTTGTTTATAACGCGACAAGATAAAGTTGACGGTATATTTCTTAATTTGTTATTGCACGATACATACATACATACATACATACATACAGACACTATCGGCCACTATTTAAAACATAATAAACATTATCATAACAATAACAAGCACTAGCGGGTTCGTATGCTCGATGCTCGTGTCGGCGCGATAACCTATGGATCTCAGTTGGCTCTCGGTTCTGTTCGCGTCCACCACGTCATTTTGTGCTTTCTAATATTCTGTCAATTTTAATTTTTGTTTTTTTTTTTGTTTTGTTTTGCAATACATAGTGAGTGAGCTTTGCAATTGATTTTTTTTTTAAATATTAGTTTGTGTTGTTATTTTGTTGTTCGACGTGCGCATGCGCTGCTAGCTGTAACAGGTAATAACTGCTTGTATTTTTTAATTTTCCTTTTAATTTAAATAATTTATGCGTTGTTTCGAATTATTACATATTATTAAAGATTTTTTTTTCCTCTAAGATTATTTATAGCACAACAATACAATATTATTTTGTTCTTATCATCGTGATATCATTATTAATATTAGTTCAAGAAAAAAGCTCTACAGTTACTTGTATTCACATACCATTAGCATAAATTAAGAAACACGTTATAAAATGATCAAAAATGAAATAAAATCATTGAAGATGCTGTAGACATTGTTAATATCAGCTATCTAATTAAGCTATTGAGGCGATGACCTCTCGATAGTGTTTTATGTGAGTTAAATTGTCAGAGGGCATTCCTGTGCCGTTGAATGAATTTCTTCACCTCTCAATCTTTAGGTGGTTCTGTCATTAATCACCTCTTGTTTGTCCAAGGGCGAGGGACGGCGTTCAATTCTTTTGTACGTGTATCTGTGATATTGAAATTCTTCACTTAACTGCTATTTAATAATACCTACTATATTATTATTAATATATACGTTTCTTATGTTCCATACAAATTGTATGTTAGTAGCACTTTATTGCTCACCAGTTATTAATAATTACATATTCTATAAATAATGCCATTATAAAATTGTTAGCTTTTTGTTTCGTCTTCAGGTTTTTCTTATATATATATTCGATTGGCCAGTATTGCGTTGGTGTAGTGATTGAGTGAGTTTTGTAATTATAGATGTTCAAAAATACTTTAAATTTTTATAACTTTTAAAAACAATATACAGTGACGAATCCTATTCCTATAATTTTCTTTTAAATAATATAACAGATTATTATTAATGAGGCCAGTCGTGGCGCAGAGGCACAAAGTGTGACTGTAAAATCGACTGGTTGTGGGTTCGATTCCGATTCGAGGAAGTGAAATATTTATTTACATTTATATGTTCATGTCTTCGCTCTGGTGTCGAAGCAAAGCGCGGCGCTGAGTTCCGCCACTCAACACGCAATGCCTCCAGAATTCGGCGGAAAGTGGGGAACGTAGTGTCTTAACACTAGGTTCCCTCTGCCTACCCTGCAGTGTGCGGGATACAACGTGAAGCTGAAAAAAAAAATTATTAATACACATTACCTGCCTAATTAATATTATTTTTAGATTTTTTTAATAGAAGGCAAAATATTTTTTCGTATATTTTTCTTTCCACAGAATAGTTTTGATGAATTATACGCTACAGCGTGAGTTACCGTTACGGCGATCGTGAACGTGCTGTCGTATTTGTTTTTTTTTGTTCACATAATATTTCATTCTATTCGACCTAGTTATTGCTGTTAGAAATTGTCATTCTTTTTTAAGTTATTATTGAGATATGCAAATTGTGGAACTTGAAATGGTGTCGCTTTTAACTTTACTTTTTTTTGTTTTTTAGCTTTACACTGTACCCCGCTGGCAGATGAAACCTAGTAACATAGCGCTAAGACACTTCGTTCTCCACTTGTTGAAAAATTCTGACAGCGTGTTGTGGCGGAAATCAACGCCGCGCTTTGCCTCGATACCAGAGCGAAAAAATGATTATATTTAATATTTCATTTCCCGGGTTGGAAATCGACCTATCGAACCTAAAACCTGTCGTGTTTACAGTCTCTGCGCCACGACTGACCACTTTGTCATTTGTTAATACTTATTCAACGAAAAAAACTATTTTTATTTTCATTCAGGAAACACAAAAACAATGCTTTTTGAATATTTTTGATTCTCTTAACATCTTACATAAGGACGCATAAAGTAGAGGTACAAACATAGAGCATTAAAAACAATATTGAAACTTGAAAACTTGAAGGTGTTATTACACATTATTATGTTATATAACAATCGACATTTTTAAACGTATCTAACATAATATTAGCTTTTCTTTTGAATCTAAAAATAACATTACGAATACCATAATACCTTTCTGTTCGTAAAAAAATATGTAAGTATTTGCAACATAGCCACGTTCTGTGAATTCATGAGAAATAAAGAGAATTTTTCATGATATTTCAAAGTGTTAGTTTATTTCTTCACGTTCAAATTCCCGGCGTCGTAAGCATAGCACATGCAAATATACACACGCCGGTGTGCTAGTGTAAAATAGAGCCGGTGTCACTCGCCTGACCCGCCGCCACTCGGAATATATTACTGAGAAGACAATTGTTTGTGCTTCGACACTACCATTGCTAGCATTTTTTTTTATTTTAAACTCATATATATTTTTTTTCAATACTAATTATTTATGCAGTAGCTGCTAGTTTACCTGTTGGAATCGATATTTATGTACAATATTATGGAAATTACTTTTTTTTTAAGTTTGTTTCAAATAGTGTATAAATATTCAAGAGTTTGTTTCTTGTATAAGAGATTTTAAAATAATATTATATAAGTATATCATTGAAATTATGACAGTTTTTCAATGTTTATTAATATTTGGAACCTAAAAGCTTGTTGTGTGTATTACTTGTGAAATATTGGTTTATTCAGTTGATATTTTAGACATTATTTTTTCTCTCATCTCTACATATTATTAAATAACTAAAAATTTTATATTAATTTAACATCTGAAAACCCCAGATACATCATGGTGGTGGTACTAAACGGCGTCCTCGCGGACGAGTGCCCCACTTCTGTCAGGGCTCTGTTAGCTGCTCATCCCGGATACAGAGACGCTGCAGCACAGCTACTGGCGGCAGCCGCTAGAGAGGTTCAAGCACCGGGTCTCTTGTACGTAGCACAGAGGGAGCTTGCAGCGGTTGTGCCACATGATAGTGAGTATTAGAATGTTTACATCCGTTTTATCTTTACGCCTTTGAGGTGCTTCGTTAATCCGTATTAACACCTTGCAGTCAAGCCTTATGTTTACAGTTTCATTGAATTCTTTACTTTTATAAAGTTTCTGCCAACTAACATACAAAAGTGTCAAAAATATAAGAAAAAAAACAAAGATTTCTCATTTGGTTTTAAACCGTAAGGAGAAAGAAAATATGTAAAGATATATATTATATGTAAAGATATAGAATATTTTTAATATGTAATGCCAAAAAGAGTTTGTTGATAAAATCACGCATTAATTCTATGCGATCTTGCCGGCTATTTTAAGTTATAATACGATGAGATTTCTTATTTCTCAATGAGTTCAAGACTAGTAAATATTCTAGATATATTAAGCGATGAAGTAGTGTGTAGTAGATGTTATATGTTTATAAAAATCATAAGTTATTGAATGTAATTTTTAATCCTTACATAATAGAACCAATTTTTATTTTCAGAAAACGTTAGCATCATTGGTTCTGATGATGCGACGTCATGCATCATAGTCGTTGTGAGGCATTCCGGTAATATAAACAATATTCCATAATAAATTTTGTTTTTTTTTCAGTAACACGTTGTATCCTGTATATAGCAGGGTAGACAGAGGGTACCTAGTGTTAAGACATTCTGTTCCCCATTTCCCGCTGAATTATTGTGGTGTTGTTGAGTGGAAAATCTCAACACCGCGCTTTGCCTAGGTGCTAGAGCAAAGAAACAAAAATATTAATAAATAAAAAATAATTTCCCTAATATGAATTGAACCCATAGCCATCGCGTCTACAGTTACACGCAAGTGCTACCTACTACTATACTACTACGACGGCCTCAATAATAAATCAAAACCTAAAACCTAAAATATTTACAATCAATCTTCTTTCAGGATCCGGTGCAGTGTCTCTAGCACATTTGGATGGTTCAGGAACTGCCGAAGCAGCGGCGGCCATGGTATCACGGGTTCAGCAATTGGCCATAGGATATCCTGAAGGGCGTCTCGAGTTACAGCTTGTGGGCGGATTCACAGACCCACACAGATACTCAGATGATCTATTTGCGAATATAATGTGTAAGTATTCTTATATTTTTTATATTTTAATTTTGAGGTAAGTCGTAACGCAGGACATGCGTGCGATTGTAAAGGCGACAGACTGTGGGTGCGGTGCCCACTCGAGGAATTATTTATTATTTTTATTTTCTCACTCTGGTAACGAGTCAAAGCGCGACGTTTAGTTCCGCCACTAACGCAACACTCGCAATGCCACCAGAATTCAGCGAAAAGTGGAGAACAGAGTATCTTGACAGTAGGTTCCCAGATTTTCTCCGCCTATCTTGCTATATTGCTATGTGCGGTATATAGCGCGAAGCTAAAAAAATAAGTCCGTATAAAATTTCCACGTTACGTTGAGTGACGAAGTTAAATTAATTATATTCAAATATAAAATCGCATTTGATTGGTATCGCGCGATTATCGCGTAAATCTGTTATTCAAATTTGTTAATTTAATTACCTAAGTTACCCTGTCCGGTTACTCTATACTTTGCATGTATTTTTTAATCTTCATTATGTATTGAAATTAGTAACTGTGGCGCAGAGGCACAAAGTGTGACTGCAAAATCGACTGGTTGTGGGTTCGATCCCCACGCGAGGACATGAAATGTTTATTTAAATTTATATTTTCATTTCTTCTCTCTGCTGTCGAGGTTAAACGCGGCTTTGAGTTCCGCCACTCAACACGCAATGCCTCCAGATTTTGGCGGAAAGTGGGGAATGGAGTGTCTTAACACAAGGCTCCTTCTCCCTACCCCGCTGTATGCGGGATATTGCGTGAAGCTGATTTAATTTAATTTTAGTAACTGTTTATATCGAAAATAGATCAAACTTAACACAGCAAACTACTTGATACCAGAACTAAATGAGTAGATATAACCTAAATACCTACTTATTTTTTGCTAAATCTCAATAAAACAGTCGCTTATAAATAAACGAGTATATAACGCTTATCATTTACAGCGTAATTTAATAGCTATCTTTAGCTAATAATACAAAAAGCTGTTTTGCTTTATCATTCATTAATCGTTTGGATTTTTCCGTACAATATTTGTTTTTTAAATTAACTTTGAAAATAATTTTATTAAGATTATTATGGACATGAATAGTGTAGATATAAAGAACTTAATAATAAATGAGGCCAGTCGTGGTGCAGGGGCACAAGTGTTTTACTGCAAACGCGACTGGTTGTGCGTTCAAGGAAATTAATATTTGATTTAATTTATATTTTTATTTTTCTGGTGTCGAGGCGTTGAGTTCTGCCACGCAACACGCAATGTCTGCAGAATTTGGCGGAAAATAGGCAATGAGTCTCTTAACAGTAGTGTTAAAGGAACTTAGATTCCTATTGCCTATACTTCTGTGTGCGGGATACAGCGTGAAGATGAAAATAATAAATTATTTCGTTTCGGAGTTGAACCCGCAACTATTACGTTAAATAATAAATTTCTCAATAATGTTACGACGACGCTGACTCTCTTACATAACAGTGATTTCGAATATTCTATTGAATGCAAATTTTTGTTAAATTCTCTAGACTAGAAGCTAATAACAATTAGACTTGGTATATTAGTGGCACCAATTTCTTGTTTTATTTTTGTGAGAATTATCTCAGTTTAATATAAAATTATACGTGACGTCAGTTAGAATATTAGTTTAATAATAACTAATAATAAACTATTGATAATATATATTAAATGTTTTATAACTCTAACATTGTATTAAAATGATCTAATAATGATTTATTATCTAAAGCAAGATATTTTATATATGATTCAATCTTCATTGGATTTGACATTTGACAATCTTTACAGAACTTTAGTTTAACATTATTTTTATAATACGGAATATACACACGTATCCACCAGTATTTACTATATTAGGCCAGTATATTAGTAGGCTTTTTTTAAATTTTAAAGTGTTATTCCATTTTTAGATAACATAGAAAAATTAAATGAAACTCTTAAACCAAATTAATAGCATATTATTTAGTTTTATACATCCCGCAATGTTAAAATTTTATACGTTTTCTAAAAATTATATTAGTAAGCTTTTTACTATGAAGATAACTTTAACAGTTGAAGCTTCATGTGTTCCAGACAAAGTTTACACCACAATTTACATTGTATATATAGTGTATCGAACGCTGTTTCTATCAAAATTATAATAGTATTTCATATCAAAGAGAGCGAAGTGTCTTAACATCGATTTTTCTCTGCCAACCCTGTTTTGCGGATAAAGGCTTAGTGTTTTTTTTTCGCTTCGCACGTAGCAGTGTAGGCAAAGGGAACCTGGGAATCTAACATTAAGTCACTGAAGGCATTACGGCATTGTATGGTGGAACTCAACGCCGCGCTTTGCAGACGAGTAATACAATACTTATACAAACCATCATTAAATCCATACATCAGACTCCCAGTAATATACACGAGCGTGTCACGGCAAGGTCACGCCGGTGCGCTGTCACTCTGCCAAATGCCCGCAAATTATTGCCAGAACGACGCGTGGGCGGGCCATTGTTGAACGTTACGTATTCCAATTAGTGCCCCAATAATTCCTCTTCGCGTGTAACTTGCGTGATAATAGTGACAATTTCTGTCATTTACAAAATATATATTAACTTTAGTTAAATGAATATTGGATGCTTTGATGTTTAAGGAATGTTTCTTTTAAGTATTTTTGGCGAATTGTCGCATTTTTTTTGTTTTTTTTTTCTATTCGGACCTTGGGTCGGCTTAAATAATTTTGTTTGTTAGAAAATTCTCAAAAAAATTGTTATGGAGGGTTATTTAAAAGTATTTACATGACATTAAAGAATACTTTTCACCTTACTAAAATAAATAACAATCGCAGTGAAAAAAGAGATTTTGCTTTAGCTGGACGTTTTTGTATTTATGACATACAAAAACGTCCAGCTTATTTGTTATTGCCTAGCTGCACATTGTATTCCGCGTACAGCTATATAAGCAGAAGGAACCAAGTGCTAAGACTCTTCCTACACTCCGCACCCCAGTTTTTGCCGATTTTTTTATACATAGTTAGTTCAATGAGGAACTCAACGCCGCGCATTATCTTGTCAAAAGCGAGAAAATGAAAATATTAAATAATACATTTCCACGATTGTCGCGCTTACAGTCACACGCTGTGCTACTGCGTCACGACGGCCTATATTATAACTATAAACTCAAATTTCCCATTAATTATTCCAGCATCATTCCATCGTCTAACAGAAGAAATAGACCTAACATTGGCCTGCTGTTGTGAACTAAACACAGCTTTAGGGAGTGGGTTCCCAGCCCCCCTGGTCACAGGTGTGGGGGTCGACATAAGGGCAGGCGATCTCTTCCCAGCCACATTCCCTGATAAGGGACCAGAGCTGTCTCTCAGATGCGCTAGATATATAACTGGAGGATTACATGCTGCACAGGTATGAATTTTTTTCTTGATATGAATATAAGAATAAAATTATTTGATATTTTTATTGCTATGATTATATTTTATATATATTTATGTAAGAATTACATCACAATTGTCTATTTTGTAAATATTTTAATCTAAAGTAAAATCGCAACATTTAAATATTATCGTTTAAAACTGTGTGAAGAAATCAATTATAATAATCGTAGTTTCTTCAGAGGACTCTAGTAATGTCATCAATCTCACAAGGCTCTATAAAGACGGAAATATAAAATTGTGTTCTTAATAATACTTTAAAGAATCCTAGAAAAAAATATTAAAGTTTTTATGAGCCGTTTACGTTTATTTATATGTTAATATACAATATTAATAAATAAATATTAATTGTGATTGTCCCAGGTGCTGGACATATACGACAACGGCGTGGGCATGTTGCGCATCGGGCCGTTCAACTACGAGCCGCTGCGCGGCGTGGACCTGTGGCTGGAGCAGTCCGACGACTTCATCCTGCAGCACCTCAGCACCACGCCCGCCGTCGAGCCGCCGCATTTTGTGCACAATGTAAGTTATTTCTTTTTTTTAGAAAACAAGAGTATGACTATGAACACGACGGCTGTGGCACGACGGTGTGTGTGTGTCAATTTCCATTAGAGCGGTTGAGTTCTTTATTATTTTCATTTCCCCGCTTTGGTTACAAGGTAAAGCGCGGCGTTGAGTTCTGCCACTCAAGAAGCAATGTCTCGAGAATTCGGCGGAACGGGGGAACGCAGTGTCGTAAAACACTAAGTTGCCTTTACTTACCCTGACATATACGGAACGCGGCGTGAATCTAAAAGAAAAAACATATAAAAAAATAAATAATATTTTTCGTATTTCAGATACGTTCAACACTCAAGTTCATACAGCAACATCCGTTCCCCGCGGTCACCGTGTTCCCGGACAACCGGCCGCACTACTACCGGCGCGACGAACAGACCGGCTGCTGGGTACATGTTCGATTCTAGTTCAAACTCATACTTTTAATTGAAATATACTAATATTTTCATTGAAATATATGTGATGTTATGGAATTCTTTGATCGTGATGATGAAATAAAAAAAGTATTTGTAACCATAACCGAATACGATAAGTGAAATGATAACATAAAACTTATCATTAAATTCCTCAAAAATCTGATTCGGTAACCAAAATTAACGGTTGATCTGCAAAAATATTATATCTGCAACCGAATCCGAAACCTATATACGCCCAATATTAATAACCTATCTCCAACGTCAATCTTAAATTGTTTCATATATCTATCCAATCTTGGTTTGGTCCAAAAGATTGGACAGATATATGAAACAATCTAAGATTGACGTTGGAGATAGGTTATTAATTTTGGGCGATAGTTTACATTTAAAGACGATGTGTTGCATCCTTGCTTGTAATGTCAGTGAATTTTGCAGTTAAATAAAAAAAATGCAACTTTATGACACTTGAAACTGATTTGAACTTGAAATAATTTGTTTCTACTTATTTTGAACAAAAAAGTTATATTACTTACTTTTTATAAAAAAACAAAAGTGACTTTTTCCCGTTTATGACATGATTTGTGAAACTTTAACCTTTATTTTTGAGCATGTAATAAAATTATTATTACATAATGAATTGTTATTAAAAAAGTTTTATTTAAAAAGAGAAAATTTTGTTAAATCTATAACTTTTGGTTATTATAGAAAAATATTTTAATGTAATTAACACATGAATAATACTACGAGAAAACAATTTATATTTTTATGTTTTTGTTATATAATTTTGGAAAAGAGAAGTTTGGTTTTAAAATTATTCAAAAGCATCATAGTTCAATACATAAGTCCAAATAACTTTTGAAGATCTAGCGCCAGTTTTAAAGTTAAAAATATTTTAAGTTAGTCCGTTTGAAATATAATTAGAATAGAACCTGATGATTTATGCGCAGCGTTAAGTCCCGCCACTCAATACGCATTGTGTCGAAATTTCGTTGCGTGAAACGTAAGGCAACGTAAGGTTTCCTCTGCCATTTTAGCTATATGCGGGATACTGAGTAAAGTAAAAAAAAGATAAATAAAATTATAATATTCTTATATCATGTCTCGTTTTGATTTATTCCACAATAAGTTGCCAGTGTATGTTATGTTATAGATAAAACATACTTAAATAAGAACACATTCCAGTGTATATTATTTTTTATTTTTAAATTTTACATTTTTAATTAATTTCAATGACGTTTAAAATGTATGAACATTATAATATGATAATTTCCTTAAAATTATAATAAAGAGAATTTGATTTGTAAATTTTTGTGATTAAAATAAAATAACTGTTATTTTTTAGTTTTATATAATTTTTGTTATTATGACATAATAATTAAAACATAGTTTAGATATAATATTATATGTAAATATGCTTTAGAGTTACTCTTAAGTTAAATGTATTGTATATTTTGACATATCATCATAAACTAGAATGAATTGTTGAATTTAATAGTTATTTAGAATTGCATTCTATTCATTATTTCTTCTTATTGGTATCATTTCAATTTTAATTGAATATTTTCATTTCTTAAATATTTTATGTAAAATCTGTTTTTCCTTTATATCTATTAAAAATATGTAAGGTAGCTTTATATGGGTAATAATAAAAAATGCGCTGTAAATATATTAGCGACTTTAGAAAAAATATTAGATACGGCGTTAATAGTTATTGTTTTTGAAATATAATGAATATATTGAAAGTTCCATAGATTTTTGTTGTTTTATTTCATATAATTCATATTACTTCTTATTGTAAACGTGATGGTATAATTTAATTCTCTATTATTTTACAATTATTTTATTTTTATTTTCTGGCTATAGTAAAATGACAAAGTGGGGCATAGAGTTCCGCCACAACACGCAATGTGTAGAAAATTTGGCGCAGCGTGGGGAATAGATGTTTTTTACAGTGGATTCCCTCGGCCTACCCTGCTATATGCAGGGTAAAGCGTGAATCAGCTGAATAATTTAAATTATTGACCTATAGATGAAATTGAACAACATAACTTATGTTTGTCTATAACAATTGATATTTTCCGAGGTGGTGAAGCCGATATGTAATATAGTCCAGGCCGTCGTAGCGCATTCGCACAACAACTGATTATAAATGTAATGATTTATTTGGACTCCGAGACGAGGAAATTATTATATTTAAATTATTGTAATTTCCACGGTTTAATAAATAAAGCGCCGCGTTGGGTTTCGGCACTCAAGACGAAGTGTCTCCGAAATATTAGGCAGTGCGTGGGAAAAGAATTGTCTTAATATTAGGTTTCCTATATAATCTGCAATAAAAAACAGACTTTAATTTTCTTGTTTTTCTCTAATGGGACCCATTAGTATGGTGGAACATTAAAAATGGAAGAAATACTATGCCTATTTTTTTTTCTTCCCGCCGTATCCTGCACTACTACGGTAGGCAGAAAGCACGTGGGAACATGGGAATTTCCGTTTTCCGTTTGCGCCGAATACTGGAAGCATTGTGTGTTGAGTGGCTGAAATCAACACCGCGCTTTGCCACATTACTAGAGCAAAAGAATGAAAAATTCGGCGCACACTTTTGCCTTTAGTCCACGACTGGCCTCTTACACGACAGAGAAATAAAAGTAGGTTATCATTTGCACAAATTACACATGGGTTTAATTTTTATCTTAGTATATGAATTCAGAGAGAAAAAAGAGAGATTTTTATCTAAAGAGAGTGGCAGGAAGCGGATGGATCCGAAGAGCTGAAGATCGAGTGTGGTGGCGAGAACTGGGAAAGGCCTATATCCAACAGTGGATGATTGACAGCTGTCGATGATGATGATGATGATATGAATTTCGACCGACATCTACTTACCGACATCGCTCGCTAAATTAGTTTGTTGAAGTTGCATTGGGCTGAACAGTTGGACACATCTGCCAAAGACCGATGGCTGTTGAAGCAGTTGAGAAATAGCTTGATGGACCGATGATCTAATAAGGGTTGGTGGCTTCGACTGGACGCGAAAGCCAAAAGACCTGGAGGAGGTCTATCTCCAGCAGGGGATACGAATAGACTGAGTTGATATTAAATCACTAAAGAGTTTGTATCAATATCGAGATATATCTAAAGCGATTATAGTATAAAAAAATTAACATATCAGAATTTGATCTAGCACCTGGGCTAGAGTATAGCTAATGAAGTCACATACAGAAACATTCCTAGAACTACATCGAAATTTAGAAATGTTTAAAACTGTCTGTTTCTATATATGTAAAAACACTTTAAAATTTATATTAAATATTGTATTAAATTTTTTTACGATATCTGGCAACACAAAACACAAAGATTTTTGGTTTGCATTTTACATTATAGTTTAGAGCAATAACGTTCAAAAGTTTAGTAACGTAACCTTATTTTTTTATAACGCCGCAATATATTGTCTATGTGCTTTATTTTGACAGCTGGTTCCTTGGGACGTGAGTTTAGTTGAGTTTATTATTGTTGAAGTATAACTTTATTATCGAAATATACTGAAACTCTAGAAAGTGCTTAGACAAAGAAATATGGAAAAACCTACAGTCACTGAACAACCCCCTCCTTATTCCGCTTCTGTGCCACCGGGTAATTATTTTTTATAGTGAATCATAATTTTTACATAGTTTCGAGATAAGGTTTTTTTGTATTGCGCCACTTTTAATTGTTGTTATATTATATGAACATTTTTTAACATGCGTTAATGCTTAATCTCATTAATGTCTGTTGACCAAAAAACAACTTATATACTAGTGTATACTACTTATATACTACTATAGTTAGTATTAACAAATACTTTGTCTGTGTCCATATTTATTCCTCTTAAGTTGTTTTGTTCTCATTTCTTTTGGAACGTCAACGATAAACATTATTGTAAATATTTTTGGTTGATTTTTATTTTTTTGTTCCTTTTCGTAATAGTATTACTATACTAGTATACCTATTATAATAGTTCTTAGAACAGCAGAATATTTTCCTGTTCAGTTTATTCAAATTGACACATAACTATTTAACATACTTAACTATATATAAAAAGAAAAAAAACATCTTTAGACAATCTTTGAAAAAGCTATTTGACCTTTACCATTTTATTTGCATTTTTGGACTGTTTTCAAACCGTGGAGGATATTCAAAAACTTGTAATGTATATTAGTTCTCAGGATTTCTCTTTAATAGAAACATATTTTATTTTTGGATTTATATTATTGTTCCAAACAGTACTAAACTTTGTTTTGTTATATTAAAAATTCTTATAAACACAAATACACCAAGTTACATCAATTTATTCATCATTCTATATAGAAAAATATTAAATGTACAATAGTCACATATACATAGTCATATATATTAATCATATGAATTGTGGCTGTCCTGAAGTTAGTTGTAGATGGATGGCGCAGATTTGATTTAGTGAATTTTTATTATTTTTTATTTACTTACTCCCTTAGTGTACAAAGTACATAATTCTTTCACCATACTGTACTACTTGTCAAGCATAAGTGTTATGGGCTACAAGTGTTATAGAATGTGCTTGATGCCTAAACTTAAATGGTTTACTTGTAACCTATAAAGAGTTCCAATATTCAGGTCCCGGCCCCATTATCACACCATCACCACCATATTATTGACATCATAATATTCTATTATCACCTGTAAACAATAACAGCTAAGTTGTGATGTCATGAGGATACCATTGTTAAGAGTGGTTTAGTTTCCGATTTTATTACATAGTTAGTTTGTTACAGCTAAACCTAATAAGTATTTTAAAAATAAACATACTATGTTTCATATTATTAAATGAAATGAATGGTGCTTGTAAAATTATAGATAAACTGTGACTAACACTTTGTATAAACATGATTTGTGTTGATAAGAGATGCATTTGTTAAAGTATCTTTATTTATTTATTAATTGGTGTAATTAATTATAAATGCTTAAAAAATTGTTGTTTTATCAAGTTCAAAGAAATAAGAAATACCAAAACAAAAATCAAATTTTAGGATTTTTTAGGCCATCCTAAGCACACACAACACACAATCCTGTGACTGTAAACACAATGGTTATGAGTTTGGTATTTCATATTTTCATTTCTTCACCCTGGTGATGATTTAAAACGAAAATCAAAATTCCACAACTCAACATACTATGCCTCTAAATTTGGCAGAGAGTGGGAAATGGAGGTGTCTTAATAGGAGAGGAGTGTCTTAACACTAGGTTGACAGGATCCCCTGTCTACCCTGCTATGTGTGCAATACAACATTAGCTTCATTGAAAACATGTAAATTTTTTTATAGATTTAGTGTAAAAGAAATTTGTTCTGTCAGGACTTTAAATCCTCAATAAGGTAAAAGAAATTATGAAATGTTATTAAATTAAATGTAATAAAATCTATTAATGTTGTAATAATAAAAAAATATTATTTATAATCAATGTAAAGTTTTTATTAATCAATATAATAATAATAATAATAGATGTTTTAAATATATATTTGTGGAAGGAAGGAAGGAAAGAATTTCTAAAATTATTAAAATGATTTAATCTTAATGACTCAGTCTCTCATAAGTGCCTTGGGAAAGTCCTTATTTTTAATTACCTCATAAAATAATTTTTCTTCTGATTTTGATCGAAATTCAAACTCTAAACCCATGATTTACAGTTTTAATTTCAATAGAGCTTAGGTATAACTGATTATTGATAATTTATATGGGACTTCCCAGTAAGTTAACATCAGTCAATCAGTCAGTAAAAAGCAACCACTATAGCGCAGTGGGACAACGTTTAATTATAAGCACAGTGGTTTGATCCCCGATCAGGCGAAATATTTTATTTAAATTATTTTTATTTCCCTGCAGATATAGTATGTTGTTAAGTTCCTCGAGTTAACACGCACTCTCTAAATCGAGTGGAAAGGCTCTTTATCTATAAATATGTATACTATGAGGCCAGTCGTAGCGCAGCGGCACGAGGTGTGACTGCAAAACCGACTGGTTGTGGGTTCGATCCCCACTCGAGGAGATGAAATATTTACTTAAATTTGTATTTCCATTTCTTCGCCCTGGTGTCAAGGTTAAGCGCGGCGTTGAGTTCTGCCACTAAACACGCAATGCCTCCAGAATTCGGCAGAAAGTGGGGAACGGAGTGTCTTAACACTAGGTTCCCTCTGCCTACCCTGCTGTGTGCGGGATACAGCGTGAAGCTGATTTATTTATTTTATTTTATGTATACTTGATAAAGCATGAAACTAAAATTAAATAAAAAACCACTCATTGATTTTAAATTGACATTGCAATGTGATGTAACCACAGTAATATTGTACTTTATAATGTAATTGTATATGTCCAACTATATATAAGTATATAAAATAATATAATATAGATTACAAACATGTTATAAACAAAACTAAATTCCCTGTTTCAGGTCAACCACAACCACATTCATATCCGCCGCCACCTCCTCAACCGTCAGCGTTTCCACCCCCGCCCCCCGGCTACACCCCCTACGGTAATACCCCTCAAGCTACAGCGTTCGTGCCAAACTATGGAGCTACCAACATTATAATACCTCCACCTATAATCGCGGTAGGAGCATGTCCAGCTTGCAGGGTTGGTATCCTTGAAGATGATTTCACATGTCTAGGCATTTTGTGCGCTATCCTCTTCTTTCCTATTGGAATTTTGTGCTGTCTCGCCCTGAAAAACCGAAGATGCTCGAATTGTGGCGCTATGTTCGGATAGAAGTGATTTTAAGTGGGCTCCATACTTCATTTCTCGTTAGTGTTGCCAGGTTCTGTATCATTCTATATTTTTTTTCGAGTGAATATTAAAGGTAAAAAAATCGATAACTACTTATTGATTTTGTAAATTAATAACACGGCAATATTAATGGGATTATAATATAAATTAAAGCAATGAAAGATGGTACCGTCCAGCATTTCACATTTTTGTATACTAGAGGACTTTATAATTATCGTAAACTACCAATCTCTGAAACAGACAATGGAGCCTTAAATTGCTGAATGTCAATTTATTAGATGAAAAGAGTTCAATTTAAAAATTAATTCACGTACGACGTCATCAGTGATGTTTTAGTCGTATTCATTGTACCAAAACAAAAAAAAAATATTTTTTTGAATTGATTATAAATAAGTGAACTGATTTTTTTAGACAATAGTGAACGAAATTGACATAGAAATATTTTAAATAATTCTATATGTATTTGCTTAAATTTTATTTTGGTATAGTTCAGTACACAATGTCTTAGAAATGTCTAATGCCATTAAGCGATACAATTAAATGAGACTATATTTGATAACTTTTCTTTTAAACTAGAAAAGTATAAAAAAGACAAACGTAATTGTAAAACAAAACTTAATATATTACTACATTTTAATGTAATGATATAAAAAAAAATGTATTCTACATTTCATATCATAAGTATATTTTTTTAAATAAACAACGTTGGGAGTATGGAATTATAATCTAAAAACATTATTTTTCTGATGCGGATTCACAATATCACACTGTAAAGACGATGATAGTGGATTTCACCCATTGGACACGAACTACGTGCTTGGGGAACGTAGTCTTAACTCGAGGTTCCCTCTGCCTGTCATACTATATGCGGGATACAGCGTGAAGCAAAAAACAAAAAAAAATCGTAATAGTTAAAGATTCGTTGCTTAAAATTTATAATTTTCTATTATTTTTTTACATTACATATAACATCACAATTTCATCATCTCTATCATCATATTTGTTACGGATTAATTTTGGTATTTTAGTTTCACTTTAAAAATAAATCTTAATCTTTTATTAGTTTTCTCTAAGTTTTTTTTTATTGAATGATGAATATTTTTAAATTGCAATTTTTTTAAATGACAATTTAAGAAGTATAATTGGTTTTATATATGTTACCGGGAAGGCATTGTAAAGGATACCGAATTATATAGGTTACCGGTAATATGGTATAATGAAGTTTGATTCGCGTATAAGCTAGGGTTTTGTTTTTAGAAAGATAAGGCGGTTATGATCATCACTAAAAAAATATATCCAGGTTATCCAAAAATCTTTTTCTTTTGATTTTTGATCTTCAGTTATTCTATTATAGTCAGATTTTGTAGCTGTGCCTAATTACTATATATTTATTATAATCGCCTTAAGTGAATCAGCCAAAGGTTTTAATAGTGTTAGAGAGCCATTCATAAACTACTTCACACGATAAGAGATGGGCAACAAAGTGTGTCATTTTGTGACAAGGGATACACAGTGCAGTATAGTACGGCCGATAAGTCGTGGCTCCACTGAAGTTAACTGCAACTGTTTGCGGAGACTTGATTTTAGGATTTTTTCTTATTTTTGATTATTTTCTCGCCAAGTGTACATTGTGTGAAAGTTCAGAAGGCGTAATTTCACGGCACAATAAATCGGCCGTACTGTATGTGACTTCACATTAGACAGTTGGTTCCTCTTATCAGCTTTGACAATAACATAAAAACTGATAAGAGAAACGTATTATAAAGTCTGACAGTCTATCTAGAAAAAAATACATGACTCTTGTGAAGTGGTTTATGAATAGCCCTAAGGCGCTTGATGTTGGCAAAATTGTGAATGCAACTTAATGTGATAAGGAGGGTAGAATATTTTATTTTACATATTATATTATCTTTATATAAATATTTATATGTTATTGTGCTTTCACCACATTGTTAAAACTACAGGTGATTTGTTTGAATGTTACTGCTTGAAAGACTTAAAGTAATTATTGTTAAATAATATGTAAATATTAAAAAAAAAAACAGCTGTTAAGAGTAGTTTTTTTTCCTAAACACTTGTTAATGGTAAGTGAGAGCACTGTAACTATAGATCGAATATTAATATTAAAATGATATTGCTTATTATTAAATCGCATATTGCTTTCCTTTATAAAAACAAAGAACTTATTAGAGTTAAGTTGTTTAGAAATATTTTCACAGATGTCACTTGGGTAATAGAATATGGCGGCTAGTTCTAATAACCGTTACTAGATGGCGAAAAATAAAAAATCTAGTTAAATTATAATTAAATAACTAAGATTATAAAAAAACTATTGTAATTACGTTATCCTGCTCATTTATGTATTTAAATATACAAAATAAATGATGCTTTCTATAGAATATTAGAATAGAAAAATTAAAAATTAAAACTGTAGTGCAAAATATAAAAGTGCCATTAACAATAATGTATTGCCATGTATAAAATTGTTATACTTAATCTATACGTATTCGTACGTATTTTTGTGTTTTATTAAACATCATATCATCATATCGATATTTTTTTATCAGATATCGTTGTTTTTCATGAAAAAGAAATTTGTTATAATATTATTCTAAATGCCTTTATTGATAAGTGATGTTATATCTACATACATACTATACGTATAAACTTATTATGATATTATACAAATATCTATTAAAGTTACTATTTGTATTACGTATTTTCCAATTAAAGTTTGGAGGAATATCTTATTTTATTTATTTTATCCCAATTTCTGATTAATACATCTGTATAACTAGCTGCCCATCCGCGGCTTCGTCCGCATAGCACCTACACCATATGTTTTATTATTCTGCATTTGCAGCAGATTGATTATATAATTTATAGATTATAAAATTTTTATATTTAACAATTTTTCATAATTTTGAGAAATTGCTATGTGGCTGCTTGAGAGGATGCCATCGGCGGCAAGGGCGCTCCACGTCGATCTCGAGCCTAGGCATGCTGCCGTAAGCCGAGCGTTCATTTTTTTAAATTTTACATTTTCTCGAAAAATATACGTCCGAATTACATATATTAAAATAAAAGCCAAAATATGTTTTCTTAAAATTTCCTTGCTGGTGGAATAACTTTTTTCCGTAAGTTTCAATATCTTTGTCAAATAAAAAACTTGTTCCTAGTTATTGTTTTTTTCGTTATTTAGGCTAACTAAGAATTAAACCGTAATGTTGTATAGCCTATACAGCATTTGTGCTTTGACTAAATTGTTACTACAGGTGTTTAGCACACTTAATGTTAGAAAGATTAATATAAAATTATTCCAAAAGATATTAGTGTTTGTCATGTTACAGTTGAAAACTTATTTCAATTTTATATATTAAGATTTAAAGCGTAATTACTGCTGTAGTATAAAAACAGGCGTATCAGTCACAAAATATCTAAGCAGAGGCTTGACTGCAATTTTCTACTATGTCGTAATGGTTACTTCTACCAGAAACAGATATTGGTCCTTTCATTGGAATAGGTTACTCAAATACTTTTTTATTTTATTCTGTATTTATGTGTTGAGTTGCAAAACTCAACGCCGCGCTTTGCCTCGACACGAGAGCGAAGCAATGAAAATAATAACAGTTGCACAGTTGTTTCCTGCGCCACGCATAAAATAACATTAATTAAAATAAAATTACATTTATTATATATATAAATTTAGTATAATTTTAATATGCTCAGTATAAAAAATGTATTTAGGGCTAAAGCGCTTTTACGCTTTTTTTGTACCCCTCATGTAAAGCATAAATTTTTGAAACTCATGTTGATTCATATTAAAATTAAAAATATACTATAGGTAAAACTCTGTGTCACGACTCACGGATGGTGGTAAAATACTAATTGTAAAAGTTGTTTATAGGTTCGATTTCTGCTCGGAAGAAGATAAAATATTTATGTTGATTAGACAATGTGCAGCGCTTATCATTTGAAAGTGTATCATTGGTCTCTTTCTGTTTCGTATTATATCCATCAACTAAGCATTATAGAGTAAAAAAAAAATATTCAGCAAAATATATTATAGAAAAAAAACAATATAGAAAAAACGATTACATTTTATTTATAAAAGAGTTATAAGTATTATATTTTATGGAGAAAGTAAGCCTTTTAATATGAAATATGGGTGACAAGTTATAAGAAAAGCGTATTGGCTGCGCACTCGCGATAACATTGCCCATTGAACGAATATATTGGTTGAGGAAGTCGGGCTTGAGTTATTTATAAGTTAAAAGTGAAGCCGTCGAGGCGCAGTGCGAAAGTGCTTGTTGTGTGTTCAGGTTCATTTGTTCCACTCAGGAGAATTTATGTTTAAACAAATTTAAATCTTTTTCTTTTCCTCTATAGAGGTAGAGGGATCCTATTGTTAAGACATTCCACTCTCCACACACCGTCGAATTCTCGAAGCATTATTGATTAGTGGAACTCAACGCCTCGCTTTGCCTACATAAATATGTATCTACATATATTAGGTATAAAATTATATAAATTTATTTAGACACTTTTTTCACTTGAGCAGTAGCGGACTAACCCCATCACAGACCCGGGGCGGCGTAGTTGAACGAGGTCCTCAGTGTTAAAATATTTTTACATTTCACAATTTTTTTATGTACAAATTAGTGTGTACGTTTATTTTGTTGACATCTTGTAATAAACTTTTGAATAAGACTTGCATAAACATAATAAAAGAAAATAAAATACGAAATATAAAAATACGCGTAGAAGTTCTTCTTAACTTTCCGTGCTTTTTCCCTTTATTTGGAGTCAGCCATCCTCGTATTCCGGCGCCAAGTGAGACAGTCTTGGGCTGTCCCTATATCTAATTTGTTCCGTGCCAGATCTTTGGCGATGGTTGTCCACCACGTTGCCTGTGGTCTTCCTTTATCCCTTTTTATGTCCGGAATAGTCAGGACAGTTCTTATGGGTTACATGCGTCTCTTCTCATCTCATGCCCGTTCCATCGTAAGTGACTTTCCACCATGTTATCAACTTATTGGGTGCGACCTTGAAGAACCACCCACATACTATGTATAGAATATAATATTATGTAACATGTATCTAACTCTAATTCTTGATCACCTCGTTGTCCTAATTGAAAGTGCATACTGTACATTAGGAACCACTCCTTCATCAGGATAGGCAGTGAATAACCCAATATGTTCAAAGAAAAGACTGACACAAGGTTGCATATTGTCCCCCACACTTTTTTACATATATGCAGAATATATAATGTGGAAAACTATTAAAAACTGGGAAAAAAGATTTCATATTGGTGTAAGGAAAATGTGAAATCTTCGATATGGTGATGATATCGTTCTTCTGGTAACATAGAAGATATGCATGCCCTGTTCTAGAGATTCGGGGCAGAAAGTAGAAACATCAGTCTCGCAGTGAACGCAGCTAAAACGAAGGTGATGATATTAGACAGAATCGGAAAACTATCGAATACAACCTGCAATATTTTTGGTATTAATATCGTTCACCGCTATTGCAGTTAATGTGGGCTCCCAAATTTGTAGCGATGGTAGTTGTGTTATCGAGATAAAAAAACTAATTGGAATAGCAAAAGAACATGTGGCATGTGAATTGATATGAAAACCAAAATAAAATTGGTGCGAGCACTGATATTCCCTATCTACTTGTATGGAGTAGAGACGTGGATTCCGGCAAGAGAAAGACACAGAATTGATGCATTCAAGATGTGGCTCTGCAGATGTATGCTAAAATGCAGGAATGGAACCCTGGACTGCGAATCGCACCAATGGATCGATCGTGACGCAGCTCCAAATAAAAACTTGCTTGTCCACTATATGCTAACAACGCGTTTTGTCATGTTTCGGTTTCGATTTCGGTGTATGTTTTTCATACAATGAGCAAAAGTGACCAAAGCTTTGAAAAACTAATTTTGGTTGAACACACTCCCGGCAAAAGTTTGCGCGTCGTTCACCATCACGATGAACCGATCAATTTATGGAACTGTTTTTCTAAGTTTTATACGGTTATGAGAGGTACACTTAATAGATACTGGTGGAGGCAGATCATATGCTCTAGATCAGTGGTTCCCAACCAGTGGTCCGCGGACCACCAGTGGTCCGCAGAAGCCTAAATATGGTCCGCGAACGATTTTAATTTTATGACTGGGGACGGTGACACGAAGTTTCTGTTTAATTATCACAGCTAATTTTTATTATACGTAGGTAAAAATAATACGTTAATTTTTTTTATAGGGCATAGTGGTCCCTGCTACCAAGAATTATATAAAAGTGGTCCTTGATCAAGAAAAGGTTGGGAACCCCTGCTCTAGATGCAACCCTAATGCTAACCTTGATCCTCAGACATGAGGGATCGGCCAGCAGAGAGAGTGAGTGATTGAGAGAGAGAGAGAGAGAGAGATATTAACGAGATTATGTCAACTCTTTGGAAAATGATGTTTATTTGTTTAATAGCTATGTGTCGATGCGACAAATCCTGTGTAAATCAGTCTATGCATTCTAACATGGACCGACCTATTTTATATTTGATCAATAATTTATCACCATAAGCTAGTTCACCCGTTATAGTAATATTAGTTTCAGTATAAAATATAAGTGGCTGTAGTATTTTAAACATAGTTTTATTCTCAAGAAAGAAAAGAAACGACGAAATTTTACGAAACATTAGAAAGATAAAGCAATAAAATAATTTGAATTAAAATAATGTAAACTTGGCTGTTCTTATTCTTGTACTCATTTGTTTATCGCCATAAACCCCAAACTTCCTTTTAAGTAGGTACTAAGCTTTCAAAGACTTTTATAGGAGATGATCAAGAGAATTTGCAGCATTTGGAGGCCCCCCAGGACTGGAGGCCCGGGGCGTCAACAGAACCACCCCACCCTCCTCGCGTTAGTCCGCCACTGCATCTGAGTAACATCCTAAGAATCAAAATATTGACACTATAACTTATTTCATATATAATATGAACTTTGCAATAACCACAAACAAACAAGCAAACGTCGTGTTTTATAAATATTATGTATGACGAGTGTCCTACACGTGCAGTAGCGAGTTCATTATGAATGCTATGTATTTTTTAATGAAGCCAGAGCTAAGCCGGCAGCAGGCACACATTCTGTGAATGTTCTCGTTAAACCGAATTTCGTCTCAGTTAAGAACGTACCTGAGTTTTTAATTATATTTTTAATACTATTTTCTAAAGAAATAGGCGAGCTTTTAATTTATTTTCTTCGTTAATAACATATTTATTTAAGCCTTTTTGCTGACATATAATTTTGTATCACGTTTTTACGTATTTGTAGCGCAAGGAGAATAGAAATATTGTGAAGAATTAATAAATCTTTCGACAAGCACTCTGCTCTCTATTCATTTTGTACTCGCTTTTGCCTACAGCTTTGCCTCCATGTTCATATAGAAATAGCTAAAAGTTATGTGTGACACATTTAAAGTGCACGAGGTAACCTGAACCTAGAGTACCTATCTACAGGGAAGGTAACCTACATTGAAACGATTAACGTAATGATAAATTGACTGTTCCACACAAAAATATTATTTCTACAAACTCTTCCGCTCTATTATATTGAGTGGGAATCGAACCTACAACATGTCAACCTATATTGTTTTACAAATAACATTTCTTTACTTTTTGTAATTAAATAACTATAGCAACCATATAATTTAATATAGTTTATAATGAAAACAAAAAACTATTTGTTTCCTCCAGTAGATAATTATTAAAGGAAAATTTTATAAAATTTTCACCAACCAACAAACAAACTTTATATTTCATAATACAATAAAAATAAAGTTTTAATCGACTTACCCAAGGTCCAGCAACTAGGTACAATGTAGGCCACTTTATTATTTTTACTTCGCGTGGTGCTCTAACCACGTGGGATTAAAACGCAATTTAGAAAATGGCTACGCTACTTCATAAAGTGTTAATTTATTAACTAAAACGGTATGCACGTTTTTACAACGTTGCCGAAGTGGCCTCACTGTATGAAAACGGTGTTCGGCGTTAAGTAAACAAGGCTTGATAAAATAATCGGGAGTTGTTTTTTTTATATTTTTTCTATGTAATTTCATACAGTGGCATGTATAATTTTACTATTACAATATTTATTAATAATTTGACTTTTTTATTATTAGTTATTAATAATATTTTAATGATAATCACATTTTTTAATACATTTTAAAAGTGTTATTCCACACTTAGGAAAGAAAAATACTTATTTAGAAAACGTATAAAAATTTGAACGTAGCGGGACTCGAACTCGCGCCTCCCGGAAATCGACCATGCGCTCTGACCGCTAAGCCGTATGGCTTACAAATTACTGGCTTGGCTTACAAATTTTTCTAAATAAGTATTTTTCTTTCCTAAGTGTGGAATAACACTTTAAAAACGTTTTAAAAAATATTTAAAAAATACTATTCTCTCTTGCCAAACGATAATTCGAGAAATTTGTAAAAATCTCCCTACAGAGATGCTAACAACATAAATAAGTTGTAACAAGCGTATAAAAATTTCGAATAAGCTCGATGGGAAAGTATGGCTTAGCGGTCAGAGCGCCTGGTCGGTTTTCAGGAGGCGCGGGTTCGAATCCCGCTACGTTCAAATTTTTATACGTTTTCTAGATAATCACATTATTTATTAATAATTTGACTTTTCCTTATAATAATTTGACCTTTTCTTATATTGTTTTTAGATGTGATTTATATTAAGTGGGACTGACAAAATGAAACATTTTCTTGTTTCCGCCCACATTATAGTTCGCCTTCGCTTGGTTTTATTAAAAACTAACATTCGTTTGTTTACGTAAGGATAATAAAACATATATTTATATTTTTCTAGAAAATATTTGCTTTTTAGAATAAACAAGAATCTCTAGAATTTTAGAATAGACGGATAAATGTTGAAGTATATTAATATAACTTTTCTTCTTATATTTTTTCTTCATTTTCACTCAATTTACTTAGATAGAGAAAATTTATTGTCAAAATACTCCATAATCATTTTCTCCTAGAAAAGGAAACGACGACCTTGTATAAGTTGTTATTAAATTCAATATTTTATCAGAAGTTTGTAAATTTTATTATTAGAAAGATAAATAAACAAAAAGTATATTTCATAAATGTATATGTACTTATATCGTAATCCTAAGGTCATGGAAGGATGCATAAATCTATTAATTTTAGCTTCATGTTTTATTTAAAGCTTTTATTTATACTAAACTTTCATTCCCCCCTCCGAGTGAAAATCAAACCCACAACTGTCGCGTTTATAGTCACGCATTTTAAGGGGACTATTTGCAGCCAGTATACATAACAAAATAAATAAAATAAGAAAGTAAGGCCAATCGTGGCGCAGGGGCACAAGTGTTTTATAAGTGTGTGTGTGTTTACACTGGGTGTTCTGGTCTTCCCTCTGTCTACCCTGTTGAGTGCGGGATACAGCGTGATACTAATAAGAAAAGTAAGTGCACTTTCGTTCAGGTTTTTCTTGAACTGACTTTTATACATTTTTCTTAGCAAAGTAGGCAGAGGAACCTGGGAAACTAGTGTTAAGACACTTCGTCCTATTAAAACATTTTCGTTCCCCGCTTTTCGCTGAACTCTGCAGGTATTGCGTGTTGAATTCAAAAAATAAAAATATTTCATTCCGCGAGTGGGAATCGAACCCGAAACTGTCGCTTTTACAGTCCAAACCTTGTCCCCTACGCTTCGACAGCCTCTTAATTTTTTTAATAAAGAAATACTTTAATTCGATTTTTTTCGTATTATTTTGATTGGAACTTTTCTTCGTTGATAATAAATTATTTCTTCTGTCATAGATAATCCCTCTGGTCTTTTCCATCAGAGATTAACTTCCAAATCTTTAAGAGCTATAAATGTACGAGTACGTAGGCCGTTTAGAAATATAAATTTCATTTGCGGCAAATATTCGTAGATGCTCGTAGAGTAGACTAACATTTACCACTGAGGAAAAGTTAATACTACACTTACCAGAGTAGTCGGAGACAAATCTGGGAACCTAGAGATATGATACTTCGTTCCCATTTGGACACTTCCGTTGCCCACTTTCCGCCGGATTCTGGAAGCATTGTGTGTTGTTTGGCGGAACTCAACACCGCGCTTTGCTTCATTACCAAAGCGAAGGAATAAAAATACGAACAGCCTCATTTGTCTCTACAACGCCGGTAGTGGGGTAAAAGCAAGTGTATTTTACTATTACTTCGTTATTCTAGAATTATTACTGCAAATAAATATGAAATTCATTATATTTAACGCAATTGTATTCAATGTTTAAACTTGTTCACATTTCCACACAATTAATGCATGTTTCAAAGGAAACTATAGTAGAATATATATTATTTGGGGTTATTCATAAATGGAATCTTGTATTGAAATACAAATGAAAATTACATTTAAATTTAATTTATTATAATAGTTATCGTTTGTTTTAATAATATTTGATCACGTTCAACAAGCTAAATGATATTGTTATACAAAAGCTTGATTTAGTATTCTGTGAAAATTTCCGTTATTATTTGTATTTTATTATATAATATATATAATTAAGGCCGTCGTAACTAATCACAACTATGCGAATGTTTCACGACGGTTGTGGGTTCGATTCCCACTCGGAGAAATAAGGAAAAACGCATTTTGCCTTATTACTTGTGTTTGTGTTAAGTTTTGCTACTCAAGATGCAATCAAAGGAAAGTTCGGCGGAAAGTGTTAAACGGAGTGTGTTAACACTAATAAAAAGTCCACTACATTAAAAATCTATCACCAGAATTATTTGAGCAAATAACCTATAAACATGTGAAATAATTGAACAGCGAGTAGGTAGTTAGTTTTTAAATAGGGCAAGCGGAGCTTTGTTCTCTACCGGAAGGTAGATCCGCGCGGCAGATAGCGACTCTATGGTCTTTGTTGGTGTTCATAGAAATATAAATGAGGAGAACTAGACGTTTACTGTATTCCTGTAAATTTACTAATCTTATTTACTAAAACAGGCTATGTATAGATTTATATAAGCAAGAAGAATAAAATATTTTAAAATACAAATTCAATATACTTACAGTCCATAATTAAGGACTTCCATAGAAAAACAATCAATTACTATCAATGTGAGTTTCAAGGCTAATCATTCTTCAAAATATTATTTTTGCATTAAACTACCAACAGGAGCCAGTCGTGGCACAGGGGCACAAAGTGTGACTGTAAAATCGACTGGTTGTGGGTTCGAATCCCGTTCGAAGAAATGAAATATTTATTTAAATTTACATTTTCATTTCTTCGCTCTGGTATCGAGGCAAAGCATTGCATGTACTCAACTCGCAATGCCTCCAGAATTCGGCGGAAAGTGGGGCACGGAGTATCTTAACATTAGGTTTTCTCTACCTACCCTGTTGTGTGCGGGATGAAAGAACCGGTCGATGGATGCTCTTGTATATCAGACCCTTGAGTTTGGGCGATGATAATGATAATCTAGTATATAACAAATTAAATCTTCAATCCTCTGTTGTGTAAAGGAGTAAGTATATTGAAATAAAAATAAGTCAAAATTACTTTAAAAAAACGTTAGGGAAAAGGAGCAGAAAGGGGCACGGACCACCAATGTCCGTGGTGTGTTTTATTTATGATAATAAAGTAAAATCTATTTGAGGCCGGTCGTGGCGCAGCGGCACGAGGTGTGACTGCAAAACCGACTGGTTGTGGGTTCGATCCCACTCGAGGAGATGAAATATTTACTTAAATTTATATTTCCATTTCTTCGCTCTGGTGTCGAGGTTAAGCGCGGCGTTGATTTCTGCCACTCAACACGCAATGCCTTCAGAATTCGGCAGAAAGTGGGGAACGGAGTGTCTTAACACTAGGTTCCCTCTGCCTACCCTGCTGTCTGCGTGAAGCTAATTTAATTTTTTAATTTTTAAATAAAATCTAGTATACCGAAAACGCGATGTTTTTTTTTGATTGGTTGACATTTAAAAAGTTTCTATTGTAAAAATATCATTTCCAACATTTTACTAACATAATTTATAGTTTTAGTACTCACAAAACCTATCTCACTAAATTAAAGTAATTACGTATCGAAAGCTTCACGTCCTTCGAAGTTTTCTACATTTGCGTGTAACCGCATTTGCGTACTAATATCTGTTTAAACTTGCCTAATTTTCCTTAAAAGATAAGTTTATAGGATTTTGTACTTTAAAATTATAGGGAAAAGATCAAAATTTGCATTAATTGTTGTATTGCGGCGTATGTTTTGAGGCAACTTGGGTACGCTTCGTTAAACCAATTCGAGTAGTAACTAATGGTTGTAGCAACTGTTATCATTAAGCTGAAAAATTTAAAACAAATTATAAGAGCTGCTCACTTTTAATAACTATTATAATAATGTGGTATATTTCCATTTTGCAGGTCCTTTTAGAAATTATAAACGCGTTTATAGGTAAATACGACGGTTGTAGATTTTAACCTACAACCGTCGTGTTGTCGTGTCGTGTCCTCGGTCTGGCAATAAGGTAAAACCGGCGCGGCGTTCACGTCCGCCACTCAATAAGTAAATAAATTAAATTAAATTAGCTTCACGCTGTATCCCGCACACAGCAGGGTAGGCAGAGGGAACCTAGTGTTAAGACTCTCCGTTCCCCACTTTCTGCCGGATTCTGGAGGCATTGCGTGTTGAGTGGCAGAACTCAACGCCGCGCTTAACCTCGAAACAAGAGCGAAGAAATGGAAATATAAATTTAAGTAAATATTTCATCTCCTCGAGTGGGGATCGAACCCACAACCAGTCGTTTTGCAGTTACACCTCGTGCCGCTGCGCCACGACCGGCCTCAATAAGTAATAGCTTGAAAATTCGGCAGTGGAAAACAGAGTGTCTTATCACTCTTGTTACTAAATACCACGCTTTCGCGCGAAGTTAAAAAAATATTCCTTAAGAACATGGACACCCTCAAACTTGTTACCTAAGGTACAACTCCAGAGCTGACTGACTCGCCTTACATCGTTCGTATTTACTTTGAACATTTCACTTCATATCTAACTCATATTTGTGATATTGATATATGACACCACGATTCTTGCTTGGAAAACTGAATTATTAGAAATTCGACTTAGTTTTGCAAGCTAAAATTTGATGTTCTAAACGTACGTAGAAATGAAAATAAACAAACCGTCGAAAAAAAGTGTTAGCTGAATAAATTAATTAAGACAATAAACTATGGCTTTTTTCTTTTTTATTTTGTAATATTTCATTCATAAATCGCGTAAAAGAACAAAGTCGGTCAGTTAATGTTTGCGTAGTATTCGTTGAATTGATATATTTTGCCTCAATAAATAAAAATAAAACTGAGTTCATATAAGCGAGACTTGACGCTTAGAAAATATTGAATATGCAAGAATTAATTGAAATTTTACAACGATATAGGTTTGAGAACGTTTTATTTTTTATTTAGTTGTTTAAAATCATGAGTAGACCTTGGTATTTTTTAGTTTCAAGCTGTAATAGAGTAGGCAGAGGGGACCTGGGAACCTAGTGTAACGATATTTCGTTTTCCATTAAGACACTTCCGTCCCCAATTTTCCGCCGATTTTTAGAGGCGTAGCATGTTAGCGTGTTGAGTGACGGAACTCTACGCCGCGCTTTACCCGTTACCAGAGTGAGGAAATGAAAAAAAATTCTTCTTTTGTGTCTATAAATATAAAAAAAATGGGAATTATTACATAAAATTATGTATCTATTTTAAAATAAACTATTAAACAATAATGTTTGTATGTTCACATTTCTTTAAGTAATAGATAAAAAAGATATTATTTAGTAGTGTGTAATCAGAAAGTGAGTGATTTCGTGGTTCGCTGGTCAGGAACCAAACCAGTGTCATTGATATCCACTGACCTATATTGATAGCTTTCATACATACCTAAAAAGTGAACTAAACTAAACTAGCTTCACATTTTATCCCTAGCCGGGTAGTCAGAGAGAACAGAGCTCCAAACGCTTTCTACATTCCTCTTTTGCCTCGTCCACTGTCATCAACCTCTTAATACATACCCTCCACATACATACTACTTTTTTAATATATTTTATTATGTATTATTTTGAATGAATTATTATTAATATTTTCATGTACCCTCTGGTACTAAGGCAAAAAGCACCACACAGCGGAAGGTGGGGAACGAAGTAACTTAATACGGTTCATTTGCCTGCTGTTTGCGGGCTGTACGGTAAAGAATAAATCAAAATAAATAAATCAGCTTCACGCTGTATCCCGCACACAGCAGGGTAGGCAGAGGGAACCCAGTGTTAAGACATTTCGTTCCCCACTTTCTGCCGAATTCTGGAGGCATTGCGTGTTGAGTGGCAGAACTCAACGCCGCGCTTAATCTCGACACCAGAGCGAAGAAATGGAAATATAAATTTAAGTAAATATTTCATCTCCTCGAAAGGGGGTCGAACCCACAACCAGTCGGTTTTACAGTCACACTTCGTGCCGCTGCGCCACGACTGGCCTCTGTATGGTAAAGAAAGGAAATATATTACTTGCTTTGAAGGGCACGATATTAAATTAATATTTTCATTTCTTCGATCTTGAGATCAACGCTCAACATGTAATGCCTCGAAAATTCGGCCGAGAGGGGGAAGCGGAGTGTCATAACTCAACGCTCCCTACGAAGCTGAAAAAAAATATGTTACATAGCCTTATAGCTTTTCTCAACAAATAGACTATAGAATACAAAAAAATATATTTTCAATTTGAATACATATATCGAAAAAAAATAATATTGACGTTTGAAATTCAGTGAAAAAGTTTTGCAACACAGCATGATTTGAATAACACGTACAAGCGTTCTAGCCAATTAAGCTACATGCACGTTCACATACTGCTTCGGTGAAATATTTATACATATTTACAATTTTTATGGTTAACACCATGAGGCCGTCGTGGCGCAGGGGCACAAGTGTATGGCTGTTAACGCGACAGTTGTGGGCACAAGTCCTACTCGGAGGAATGAAATATGTAAGTGAGGAACAGAATTGTCTCAACAGTTAACACTAAGTTCTGAGACTCCCTCTGTCTACTCTTCTATGTGCGGGATAAAGCGTGAAGAATCATGAGGTGTTGTGTCGTTGGATGACGGGATAGGATGACGTTGGATTATAAAAGCGATAGTTTTAACTTCGATCCCCCACTCGGGGAAACGTATTATTTCCATTCACTCACTCTGGCAAGTCTAACCACATGAGTTTTGCCACTCAACAAGTGATGTGTCAAATCCAGGAGTTTTCCGTTTGCGAAGAACCAAGTGTCATGACACAAGATTCTCCGCATTTCTCGTTACAAAAATAAGCGTAAAGCGACTTTTTCTTATTCTAATAGAAATTTCAATTATTTTTTGAATTTATAATTCATGCTAAGAAGTACGACATATAGATACACGGTACGCTACATGGTACTTAAACAAAACTAAATACGCAATGATTGTAAGTTCAAAAGTCAAAATTTTGTATTTGAATAAATCATATCAACTCAAAGATATGATTAATTCAAATATAAAATGTTGACAGTTAAGAAAAAGGCAATATGGAATTCGTGGATTCAACTACTACCTATATATGTCAAACTGAATCCTGTAACAGGATGTAACAAACTATTATTACAACGCCAAAGACTACATCATCTCAGCGCCCTTATACAATATACTACAACAAGTTAAAGCAAACTGACAAAACAAATGAACCACTACAACTCTCTGTCTCCCTGGTACTACAGGTACCTGTAACAAGAACACATTATACTAACTTACTTCCCAACTTCCTTAATTAATTGCGTCACTAATCACTGTAGCGCATAGATATATGAATAAGTTCACACGTTTCTAAGGATAGCCTTAGAAACGTGTTCTCCTATGTTGGTAAAGAGATATTTTATTAGTGTTTTAGAAAACGTATAAAAAATTTAACGTAGCGAGATTTGAACCCACGTGTTTTGAAAACCGTCCAAGCGTTCTGACCACTAAGCCACACGTTCTCATTAAGCTACATTGAAATTCTTATACACTTGTTACAACTTATTTATATTGTTAGCAACTCTGTGGAGAGATTTTTTCAAATTACGGTTCGTGGATTCGAATCCCATTGAGGAAAAAAATATTAAATATGCTCATTTTCTCGCTTTGGTAGTGGTGAAGTGGCTACACCTCCACTTTCCGCCATTCAACTGAACAAATTATTGCTTCGAGAATTCAGCGGAAACTCCTACATGTGTAGGATAACATCGTGAAGCTTAAAATAAGAACATCCCCGTACCTGCGGTCAGAGTTATCTCGGGCACTATATATATTTGTATAATTTGTGTCATACATAAAATTTAGTTATCACCAGTTTACCAGAGTAGTGATGCTTTAGCTAAAAGATAAAGATTATGTTTTATAAAATGTTTTGGAAACTGTAATTATTAGTTAACTCCTACCTTAATGACAAATCCTAGGAGCGGGTGTTTCTAATATTTTTTTAGAAAAATCTGTACCCCAATTACTTTTAAGTATCAAACGCAGCAGTATTTCGCCCAACTGGTGCCCACCAGTTTTTCAGCTACCATAAATGGTACGAGTATATTTATATCTTTCTGTCTTTATTAGAAACCGTATGTTAAAACACTCCGTTCTTCACTTTCAGCCGAATTTTCGGAACATTGTGTATTGAGTGGCGGGACTCAACGCTGTGTTTTGCCTTTTTACCAGAGCGAGGAAATGAAAATATTAAATATTTAATTTCTCCGAGTGGCAATCACTCTAACATAAATCGCGTACAGTCATACACTTGAGCCACTACGCCACTACGCCACCACGGCGATTTCAAATGTTTTATTAAAACTAAATAAACTGAAATTACACCAGTACATTTTTTATTAAGTATATAATACCTACTAGTATTACTCCATTAAAGTAAATATAAAACTCATTTTCTTAAAAGTTTTCCATCCATTTCCAATATGTAGTACTTACCTATATGAAAGAAGACAGGATTGCGGTAGGCGGTATCTTGCTCTATCTATCTGTTTATGTTTCTATAATTTAAAATGCAAATGCCACGTACGAATGCTGGATACGCATCGTTCCCGTTTCTTTAAGTAAATAGCTTCCTATCGGAGATGAGAAGAAACTGGAAAACATTTACTTGAATATTTATTAAAAAAAATCTAAGATTACATTATTGGGAAAGTGAGCTTGTATTTTGGTTTATGTATGAATTATATTCTATTATATATATTTTTATAGTCTTGATTTTAACACGGATCAACGGTGGTACGGATACGGTACGGTAGGTATTCTAAACGATTTTAATTGGTTTAGAATATTTGGGAATTTGTCTTAAAAAAAATACAGATTCTTGAAGAAAATTGAAAAATATCTGTGCTCACCATCTGTGCTCGTGGTTTTTCCTCAACGATATACCTTTAGTACAATAGTTTAAAACTGTCGGTCGATAAATCTAAGAAATAACATCAAATCAAAAATAGTTTTCTGTGAAAGACAAATTCAACAAATAACTTTCAGGAGCTGTAGCGAAATTAAGCTGGATTTTTTTTCTACAAGTATAGTTTTTGAAGGTGTTTAGTAAAAATGGACCGACACGAGAAAAAAGGACTTGATTTCTGTCACTTTTACAAGAGTCTGACTTGTATTCTGCGTTGTCCTACCAGAAGTGAGTTGAGGAAGATCATTTGAGTGAGCGTACTCTTCTAGTGACACAGAACAAGGAATATCAGAATCTGGTGGATGATATTCCACTATCGGATTCTGTGCTGACTATATTAGTTTTTGTTTCCCGAGTTGAGTAACTCGGGACGTCTCAAAAAATTGACCGAAAAATGGGACAAACATCTTAACTAGATTTCCTCTGCCTTTTTTGTTATATGGCAAAAATTGTAAAGATTTTCACTTTTGATTAATAAGGACTTATACAGATTTTTAAGACAATCAATATACTTAATTATACAATTATACATATTGTTTCGAGAGGTATTTAAATCCAAAAACATTATGTTTAGTCATTTATATATTGTATTCTAAATATTCCACAATATTGTAATTTATTTGATTCCATGTGTATAGTTGCCACTGTCTAACGTCCCTGATGTCTGATAGTATGACCAAATATAACCGTTGATGCACTATGCATAATTAAACCCCGTACACGTCAGGTCAAGTCGAGCTTATCTTGTGTTCACGGCACACACATACATACATATTGGAGCCGGAATTGACGCTTTGTTGTCATTCTTGTTTATTTTATCACGTTATTACTTCAAAAGGAATATAGAATTACTATTGACAATTGTATTTGCATTTTTTAAACAATATGGATTAAAATGGAAATACAAATTATTATTAATATATATTTTTTATTGGTTTTTTATCGACAATTTTTGTCTGCATAGTAAATCAATAATACACAATCCCGTTAAACAAAATTATTTTTACCATATCAAGCCTACACTCATTGATAGCTTTATTTTATCAAATTACAAATATGCAAAAAAGCAATCTGTAGCTTTGTATGACGGCGTTATGACGATTGTCATCTTTTTACCGTAAAATGATTTTCACACACACATGATTTTCACATACGAGGGCCCAAGTGGGGATTCCGGGATCTATCAAAGCGCGTCAGATTAATATACTGGGGGATTCCTTGTACTCGGTTAAGTTCTTTCAAAAAATTTGAGCCCCATATATGTGCCCCTTAGTCACCTGTCTAGAATAAAGGAACCGATTAGTAAAAAAAATTAAGCATCTGAATATCACGGGCGCGTCAGATTCAAGTAGCGTGAGTTAGTTATATGCTAAATCATGTATATTCCACTAGTCAGACAGTTTATGAGTGACGTAAAGAAGGGGGAGGACTACACAGTCGTAGAAAAATGTGGCGAGCGTAGTTATTTTTTTTTATTTTGAAGAGAATAATTCAAGGATTACGAAAAATATATAATTAGCGAATTCTACAAGCCGAAGTAATAAAAAATTTTCGTTAAAGTTTAATACAGCTATGGGTTGCCTGTTCTCTCCGTGTTTCTATTGCTTTCTTACTCATCGATGAAGATGATATTTAAAAAATACTCTTTAAAAACTAATATATTTTTATTTTTTTATTAATATATATATTCTACTCCATACATAGATACATACATACATACATACATTGACATTCAATTATTGATCATAATCAATTGAAAAGCTCAAGGAATAGCGTGTCTTACAAGCTATTTCTAGAGCTTTCTTCGAAAGTATAATAGGAAATTATATCTCTATGGTAATAGAGATATAATTTCCTATTATACTTTCATAATATATTGTAGAATCATGAAGCAAAATAAACTTACTTCCTTAATTAACTCATATCCATTCCAGTCATTTATTTTTAACTAGCGGCTCGCCCACGGCTTCGCCCGCTTAAAATACATGATTATTGATTTAATAAGCAGAATTGATTGACAACTATAATGACTTCTAATATGATTTTTTTACGACATTATCGTCAAAGAATTTTTGATTGTTTTAAATAAAAAAATACGACCATTGTTGATATTTGATATTTATAAAATATACATAAAGCTAATTATTTATTACACGTATATATTTTTGTAACTTTATGTTCTTTTGTACCTATATAATATACTCTGTTAAATGTGCTGATGTTAGTGAATAATTTAATTTACTCATTCAGAAACAGCCTCAAATGTTAAATTATTGATTTGAAGGATTCATAATATTTTTTGTAAAATAACTGTAATAATTGCATATTAACTCGTGTACAGTTTTTAAATTAGTTACATAAATTATATGAACGAATTAACCAAAAAATTTTTGTATTTACTTGATTTCTATCAAGATCGTTCTTTATCTGTGTTGAATTAATTACGACTTCTTTCAAATGACGATAACTTTTTTTTAATGAACCGATTTTGATGAACTAAACTTTAGTAGTTAAGTTGAGTTAAAACAAAGCAATTGGTGAAATTTTCAAGTAAATCAGTTCAGTACTTTCAGAGAAAAATGTGGACATAAATATGTCGACAGTCAGACAGACAGACAAGAAATTAAAAAAAAATCTTTTTGCTTTCTATAATTCTTTTTAAGTGTCCTTCCATTTCAGTCAAAATTACTAAATGTACAGACAAAATATTTTTACTGTCTTATTATATATAGAGATACCATTTATAAAAACTCTACAAATGAATACAATTAACTTATTGTTTTTCCACGTATATACGCATTTTTTAATAATTATATTACAAATGCAAATGTGAGTTACGATTGTTCGATGCAGAATGTAGCCGTCTATGAAATTGAAATTTACGCGGTAATTTTGATATTGTTTATATAAATTTACATACAGTTGTGGAGTGGCTGAAAAGTTTTACAATAAAATTGTTTATTATGCATAGTTTATTGCAGATTTAAATACCACAAAGGGAGATTTTTGATGTTTAAAATAATATCTGTCATCGTGTTACACGTTAACATGTTCTATCGATTTCTATCTATGTACTAATTTATATTAATTTAGTAAAAATAACTGCCTTACTCAAAACGCGGTGTTGATCGTTGCTACTCAACACATAAATGAAGAATTCGGTGTAAAGTAGGAAACGGAAGTGCCTGAATGGTGACCGAAGCGTTTTAACACTAGGTTCCCAGGAACCCTCTGCATGTATACTTAGTTATGTATGACGAGACGAACGAGAATGTGTACGAGATAAACATCGTGGAATGAAATAAAAGCTCCCATAAAAGTAGCGCAGACGCTTCCAACTTGTTCAAACTTCCAAATAAAAAACTGGTTAAGTGAGAGTCAAACTCGCCCACAAAGGTTTGCATATCAATTGTAGGCCAGTATGGTATGTCCACGGGAAGTACACTGTAGATCTTATAAAACTTGACAAAGTTAAGTTTACAGCCATATGCAGTCATTTTATATGGCCAGAACTACGAATATAAGTTTGTAGTATTTTTTTTTTCATGAAATACCTATATATTTTCATTTTTCGCAATATTTCCATTATCTTTGCCTTAAGACGTTGCTTCGTATCAAGTTTTAAGATTCTGAGTTCACGAAAAGTACTATATAGATTTTGATTCCCTTGTGAGTTTCGATAATTTGCGACAAAAACGGCTGTATCTTTTGATTGCGTTGGCTTAGATGTTTCATTTTTCCACAGTTCTAAGGGATTTAAATATTTGATGTAAATTTCAGGTTGATAATTCCACGCGTTCTTGAGAAAGGATGACACTTTATAACTTCCGTTTTTTTGTTTCGTGGTACGGAACTCTAAAAATAAAAGTGTATCTGTACATACATACTAAATAAATATTGGGTTAAGAAACTCTTTGACTCTTATGTTATAGGATGGATAAGCTGCAATTTTTAAGAGAATTGCTTTGCTATTGCAAAAAGTGGAAAGTGAAATAACATATCACTAGATTTAAAATGACTACGAAAACATCTATTCGCAAAAAAATATCGAATGTATCGGGACAGGAATTCGCAACTATAGGAAATCATTCAAGTAGTTTCGCTACGTTCAATTTTTATATGTTCCTAAGTATTTTTTGTCTTTTTAGTCAGTGACCGAGATTTCTCCAAATATTTTAAAAAGTGAGGCCGGTCGTGGCGCAGCGGCACGAGGTGTGACTGCAAAACCGACTGGTTCTGGGTTCGATTCCCACTCGAGGAGATGAAATATTTACTTAAATTTATATTTCCATTTCTTCGCTCTGGTGTCGAGGTTAAGCGCGGCGTTGAGTTCTGCCACTCAACACGCAATGCCTCCAGAATTCGGCAGAAAGTGGGGAACGGACTGTCTTAACACTAGGTTCCCTCTGCCTACCCTGCTGTGTGCGGGATACAGCGTGAAGCTAATTTAATTTTTATATTTTTTAATTTTAAAAAGTATTTTTGATATCGTAAGATTTTTAGCCTCAAAATACTACATTAAGAGGTAAATTCGAGAATCCCTAAAGCTTTACCTAATGGTACTGAAGAGATTTCTTACCTTTCATACTATACAACTGCATAACCTTTCATGAGACTTCTGATATAATCAGGAGCTTTGAAGACATGTGCAACAAGGAGATTGTATAAGAAATACATGTACTCGGAAAATGTATATTTAAAGGAAGGAAGTTCTATATGATCTTCATATTACATATAAATAAAATTTAAATGTCTATCTGTGATTTTAAAATAACTGTGTTTTCTCAAGTTATGAACATGATAAAAAACACAAACAAACAATATACATTTTTTTGGCTGTCTGATAGAATCGAGTCTATCAAATAAAATCCTTCGGTTACTTCCCTAAAATAAAATATCCTTAAAATTTCGAAAAAAAAATCTTAGTGCAAGACAGCATCAGAGTATAAACGTGATGGTTGTGGGTTTGATCCCCATATAAGACAAAGCAATCCACCCGTTGCGTTCCGCTATTCAATACGAATGTGTCGAATTTGGATTGTGTGAGGAGAACGGAGTATTTTGTCACTAGACTTTGTCTGTGTTTCTTTCTGTCGGAGTTAAAGCGTGAAGCAGGAAAAAATATAAAAAAAATATATATATACCATAGAAATTACATTTAATGCCGCCGTGGTGCAAAGGCGCCAACGCGCAACAAGCTACAAGTGCAACAAACGTGCGACTATAAACGCTACAGGTTGTGAGTTCGATTTCCACTCGGAGGAATGAAATATTTAATTATATTTTAATTTTCTCGCACTGGCCATGAGGTAAAGCGTAGCATTGAGTTCCGCTACTCAACAAGTAATGAATCGCGAATGCGGTGGAAAGTGGGAAATAGAAGTGTCTTAACGTTAAGTTCCCAGGTTCCCTCCACCTACGAAGCTATGTGTGGGATGTAGCGTGAAGATAAAAATAACATTGCACAAACTACAAATTCTCTCTGTTTATAATTTCAGAGTAAATAGAACACGTTTCACGCCAATTACCCAACGACCGTCAACGAAGTTATAGTACAATCTATTTATTGCTTGTAACGTTTGTAATAAAACGTTATTTATTTCTTTAGCTTCAGAGCTTCCTGAGTTCGGAATGCAGGAACTCAGCAGGGTAGACAGAGGGAACCTAGTGCTAAGACACTCCATTCCCTACTTTCCGCCGAATTCTCTAGGCATAGCTTATTGCCAGAGTGAAGTAAACATTAATAATTTTAATTAATAATAATTCATTTCCGAATGGCAATCGAACCCAAAACACCAAATCGCAATCACATACTACGCCACGACGGACCATATTATAGTTCATATAAAAGCCATATCTTTCTTTTGTGATATTTGAACACTTATTTTTTTTTAATTTGAGTAAATAAATAATATGATTTTAATTTTTTATAAATAAATAAATCAGTTTCACGCTGTTTTCCGCACACAGCAGAGTAGAGAACCTAGTATTATGACACTTCGTTCCACATTTTCCGTCGAACTCTGGAAGCATTGTGTGTTAAGTGGCGGAACTCAATGCCGCGCTTTGCCTCGACACCAGAGCGAACAAATGAAAATATAAATGTAAATAAATATTTCACCTCCTCGAGTAGGGATCAAACTCACAACCAGTGGCGTTTACAGTCACACTTTGTGCCTCTGCGCCACAACTGGCCTCTAATTTGCTCTACAAATATTATGAAAGAGCGTGTTAGATTTTATAAAGCATTTTGTAGTCCTCAACAAAGAGGTGAAAACGCCGTATTAATATAAGGGGATGAGAGGTGCGTAGGCAAAACAAATATTTGAGGTAGGGTAATGTGCTGTCACATTGCTGTTTTCACGGTGCGCTAGTGGAGGTAAATATCTAGACAAAGGACAGGCAGAGGATTGTATTTTATACAGAAAATTAATATAATAATGTGTTTACAGCATTTTAATTTTAATTCGTACCATATCAACATGGTAAAAATTATTTCGTTGCGAATTTGAAACCAGTCGCATCGCAAGGGTACAATCGTGTGATTGTAAACGCGATGGGTTGTGGGTTCGATCGCAATGTCGCAGAAGTCGGTTAAAAGTGGGGAGTGGATTGTTTTAACACTAGGTTCCCTGTTTCTGTCCTGCTGTGTACTGGATATAGCGTAAAGCTGGTTTATTTAAGAGTATATAAGAATTTATACATACAGAAATATACCTATAGGTTTTTCAAATTCATCCTTATGCACATTAAATTATATATATATTAATAAATCTCAAATTAGTTATTTTTAGGGTTCCGTACCTTTTAAAGAAAATAAGAACCCTTATAAGATCGCTTTATTGTCCGTCAGCCTGACTGTCTGTTAATGTGTCTGTCTTTCAAGAGTCTTTATATTAAAAACGCTTTGAGATATCGAGTTGAAATTTAAATCATATATGAGATTTAACAGTTTCTTGATTTTCTGAGAAAACCTTATTTCTACATTTACTTAAAAAAAGATATGGCCGCTTATATCTTATATAAAGGGAATAAAAATTAATCGAAGTGAGATATTAGATGAGAGGGTTAAACTAAGCTTGAATTTTAGAAAAAAACTCTAGACCTCCAATTTTTGTACGAAATCCTCAGTGGGGAAGCGCGCGCGCGCTTCTCCGTGTTTTTTTTATTTAAATTCGTACAAGCAAAAAATTATTAATTTGATTTGTAAAAGAATGATTTTATAGTGTAATAAAATTAAAGAAAAACCCTTTTTTAAGAACAATTGAATTTTTTACTTTTTCTTTAATTTCTTTAATTTTATTTTTAACTTTTTAGTATTTTCAATTCAAAGATTTACGATCGAATCAAACGAGCCAAAATTCCGGAGTAACGGAGTTCTTATGGCCACCATGGATTTGATTACAGACACACAACGGAACAGGTGAAAGTAAATAAAAGCTTGTAAAATGTTGTGAATTCGATAAGTAAAAGAACGAATTTCTAGCGAAAAATCCGTATCTATATATGTAGAAAAGCAATATATTTTATGTATTTATGAGCATACATATTTACACAATCCATTTTATATTAAAAATAAAACTATTTCTATTTTACGAATTGAGAAAAATGAATTTTATATTATGCTTATTTATAAGTAACGTCGCACAGTCTGGTACTCACATAAAATGTCAGCTGTCGAGCTCTGAATTCTCAACTAAAGTTAGAAATAATTTAAATCTCGTCAACTGTTACATAATATGTAAAACATATTATTTCACTATTCATTAAGACCAAGTACAATTGGGCCCCTGGCTAGGCTATTACTTAGTGACTAAAAATAATTTTAATGTAATACGACATATAATATAATGCAAGCTAATTTATAATGTTTATATAGAAAAGGCAAAGTTTAAAATAGTTGAAGATACTATCTAAAATTGTCTCAAATTTATTCATGAAAGTCTCAACACCTTGCAGCAACAAAAGAAACTATAATAGCCAGTAGCAACAAGTGCAAGATAAACTTACAATTAATATTCGTATTTTCAAACCAAAAATATGCGATTTTTTATATATTGGTATACGGATTTATAAGTTAAGATTTCAGATTAATATAAGTCCTTTGATATTACAAAAGAAGAGTGTATAATAAATAACTATTAAGTGAAAGCTTATATCCTTATTTATTTATTCTTTATTGCACACATTAGTGTTAAGACACTCCGTTCCCCACTTCCCGCCAAATTTGACAAAACTCAACGCCACGCTTTGCCATGTTATATAAAAATATTAATAAACAATAATTCATCCCCAAGTGGGAATCGAACTCGCATCCTGTCGCGTTTACAGTAACACGGCCGGCCTCACAAATTATTTATTTATATAAATCTACATTAGGTATTTTCAATCTATATTTATATAACGAAATAAAATATGAAACACATTTGTATGAAATAAATAATATAAACAAGGAATTGAGTCTGTCGTGGCGCAGTGGTACAGGGGTGTAATTGTAAGCGTGACTATAAATGCGACGGTTGTGGGTTCGATTTCCACTCAGAGGATTAAATTATTATTTATTAATATTTTCATTTCTCCATTCTGGTAACAAGGCAAAAATGTCTTGAGTGGTGAAAGTGGAGAATGGCAAAGCAAAACGGCAAGGCAACAGCGTGTTTTGTGGTGAAAGTGGGGAATGGAGTGTCATAACACTAGGTTCCCTCTGCCTACCTTGTTATACAAGTTACGGTGTGGAGCAAAAAAAAAACCAGGCATTTAATAGCTTTTAACGTTTATCTATTCAATTTCCGTCACGTGGAACTAGGAGAGGAGCAAAGGCAAACTTTATACTAACAAAGCGAAGTTACCTCTACAAACTGCTAGTTGAGCGTCGCGTCCGCTTACCGATACCTGATATTTTAAGTCTTTATTAAAACACTATGCCTTTATATACTGTGGCCTGTGCGTTAATATAACACCTAATAATAGGTAAGAGTTCTCTAATATATTTTATTTTCTAAATAAAAATTTAAAATAGCTATATTTGTCTAATTCGTTAGCTTTATTCGACGGATATAATTAGATCAATAATTATTGATGTTCATGACTTCACACTAGTGTCGGGGCAAAGCGTGGTGGCCAGTCAACACGTAATGTCTCCAAAGTTCGGGCTTCCTCTGCCTATCCTGCTAGCCCGCGTGGTCTAATGTATGCCCTAGGTAGAGAGAATCGAGTGTCACTCCGTTCTGCATCTTTCGTTCGAATTATTAAGTAATTCGTATAGAGTTGCGGAACTCACCACCGCGCCGTGGCTGGCTTACCACAGCGAAGAAATTAAAATTATTGATAATCTTCGAGTGGAGATCAAACCCACACACACATCCCGTACACATCGGATGATGCTAGCTACAGTCCCACTGCGCTACATCAAACCCAATCAATAATCCATTATGTGGTATTAAAACAATTCACATTTTAAAAACCCAGGTAGCTACATTAGTTTCACAATCAAACGTTTCAGAAAGTTTTATTAAGTAAGCCTTATTAGAATGGTTTGGAAAGTATAATTCTATCAAGATTAATTTTAATATTCTAACTAAGTTCTTTTGTAGTATTAAATGAAATTAGTTCTGCGTTTTATACTTAAAAGTAATGAGATTTGTAAATGTTCTAGTAAAAATAAAATTGATTTACGGAGCCTTCATTTGGATTGTATGATCAATTATGTTAATGTTTTCAGATATACAGAGGTTTTTTTTAAATATTAAGCTATACGTAGTATTAATATTAGACGTAATCATTGAACAGTTTAAAAAATATTCAAGTTTTTTTTTTATTAATAATTACAAAAAATAGCCAGTATATATAGTAGAGGAGGCCAGTCGTGGCGCAGCGGCACGAGGTGTGACTGTAAAACCGACTGGTTGTGGGTTCGATCCCACTCGATGAGATGAAATATTTACTTAAATTTAAATTTCCATTTCTTCACTCTGGTGTCGACGCTAAGCGCGGCGTTGAGTTCTGCCATTCAACACGCCATGCCTCCAGAATTCGACAGAAAGTGGGGAACAGAGTGTCTTAACACTAGGTTCCCTCTGCCTACCCTGCTGTGTGCGGGATACAGCGTGAAGCTGATTTAGCTGTCGCCAATATTCTACTGTCAACACATGAAGTGATAAGTATATAATTGCAATCTAAAGTCAGTTCAATATAAAATTACAGTCTTAAATACCCAGTCATATTGTCTCTCTATGGGACGATGTCTACCAGAATAAGCACATGAAAACTGCACTGGCTTCTAATTTCACCGTGATTGTATTATTTTTATTCTCTCTCAGTTATATGTGGATTAGATGATATATATGATATTATGGAAGCTGGTCTGATGATAGAATTGGAAGACGACTGATGAAACCTTGAGCTGCTTAATAGTAAACATAATATCGAGTTTGTGCTTATTACATGTATTCTGTTGAAAAAAGCATGTTTTTATTTTTTTTTACTTATTAATTTATTGTACAAAATGGCCACACACAAAATGATGTATGTTACTGTACCGTAAGCTAACGAATTATGCGACACGATAAAGATTAATAAAAAATAAGGTTCTTAATACCTTATTTTTTTGTCTAACAATATATTGTATAGGGAAGCGCCCCGAACGCTCTTTGAAATTGGTCACCCGCTCGCCGCATTTTCACACGTAAAATAAAAAATGCAGTACCAGGTCGTCGGTTAAAAAACTTTGTATACAATTTTTGATCGAAATTTTCTCTAGTTCCTGTAACATCGTCGAATTAGAAAAAAAGATAATTTAAAGTTACATTTTGCGAAATGATAATCGTTTGGTGTTTTGGACATCTTAAAGTAATTTATTTATAAGTTTTAATTTAGAGTGTGAAAATATAATTAATACTAGTTATGTATACAGTTGAAATAAATTGAAGTATCTATCTGAGATTTCAAAATAATTGCATTTTTAACCGACTTCTGTAAGAAAAAGAGGTTATCAATTCGACTGATTTTTTTTTATGTTTATTACCTCAGAACTTTTGAATGGGTGAACCGATTTTGATGTTATTTTTTTTAATTTGAAAGCTAGTGATTCCCGTGTGGTATCATTTTTTAAATTCCTTTCTGACAATGATATCTATAAGAAAATCACATAAATCTTAAATTCGCATTAGGTACGTGCGCGACAAATGGACGAATAACTCAATATCACTCCATCCGATTCTAATGATTCTTTTTTTATTTGAAATAATACACTTCAAGGATAGTTTGGTGAAATTTCGGTTAGGTTCTGATTACAGGATCCGGTTGAAATTGAACTAGTCGTTTTTTTTTTCTGTATAAAATAAAATTATACTGTATACTGTAGTTACAAAGACAAACATTGTTAGATGCGTGTCAGAAGTGAGATTTCTCATCGTAGCATTTCTTTTCAACCAACTTCAGCAAAGAGGATGTTCGCATTTTTAACCGTCTCCAAAAAAGGGAGAGGTTCCCAATTCACCTGAATATTTTTTATTGAGCTAATGCTACAACAACCTTACTACAAATATTAAATTACTAGCGGCCCACTCGCGGCTTCACTCACAAACCATCTATAATACTTTTATTATTCTGCATTTGCCAACAGATTAGTACATTCAATTATGAACACTACGTGGCTGTATGATAGGACGTCATCGGCGGTAAGGGCGCCCCCCGCGGGACGTGGAGCTTAGGCTTGCGGCCGTAATAGACCGTTGAATTATTTTAATTTTACATTTTCTCAATAGTATACGTCCAAATTACATGCTATAAAAGCCCAAGATTATCTACATTAAATTTGCTTGATGATGAAATAACTTTCGCTCGTAAGTTTCAATATGAATGTGACATTAAAATCGATGAAATATCACCTTACAATTTTCAAATATTTTTTGTCACAAAATGCCATTGTCACTTATTTATAAGACATAGATATATGGTGTCGCGAAGTTTATTTTAGATCTAACAAAATTGAATATGTTTGTCATACAACGTACTGACATATAATAAGCTATATGTGCAGCGCAAAAAATTTAAAGCAATTCTATGGCGTTCCTTATTATTGTTATTTCGTTATTTAAGGCTAACTAAGACTTACAGCGTAATGTTATATAGCCTATAGCACTTCTGAAGAATGCAGCTATCATACAAAACAAAAAGAAAGTAAATCGGACGAGTAAATCCAGAGATCTTAGCGCTTAAACAAACAAACAAACTCTTCCGCTTTATTATATACTCTACACAGCGTGAAGCTGATTAATTTTTGATTTATTTTTATTAGTTCGTCGTTTGAAGTCGGTTTCTTTTTTTGAAAAAAATATTTACTTCAAATGCATATAGTAGTTATTTACAGGATACTAAAAGTATTTAATTTTTTTATCTGTCTATATGTTTTTCTGTTGATCCACTTTTTATCTCCACAACTTTTACGCGTATGAAGCAACATATAGGCTGCTTTTTTATATTGGAAATTCTCGTGGGATTGCGATTTACACGGGAAAAAGAGCATTTGCCGCGCGCGATTACCTACCGCTCAGATTTTTGTGAGCCAAAACAAATAAAAAGGTTTACATTGCAATGTATTTTATGGTTAACAGTATAGATAACCGTACCAAAATAACCAACAATTTTTCCCTAAATACACTTAAATTAATAATTAATCGTAAATATCATTTGGGGGAAGTTGCGGAGAAGTAGTTATTTTATATAGGTGTATAATATTTTACAGTATTTTCACATATTGAGCATAAAAATATATATAAATTATATGAATTATAATTATTTATATGAAATTTAGAATTAAAACCTATGACCTCTTCGATGCCACATGGTTAAGTATTTAAATTCTCTCGCTGTGATTTCTACGCGGTTCTCACGACTTTATTGCTAATATCTTTGTAGGATTTTTATGCTTTGTTATCCAAAGTTAATTGCTTTTAGTAAGGATATAAACGAAACAAAATAAAGATGTAATGGTTATTATATTTTTTTTTCAAATTTAAATATCTTGGGAGGCTTAGATCTTAAATCAGAGTTTATGATCTTAATTAATAAATAGCTACCATCTAGATTTATATATACTTCTGACTACAAAAAGTAGTCAAAATGACTATTTAGGTAGTGCTCTATAAACTCGTTCAAAAACGGCAGTAGGACGACATTTTGCTATTTCAGAAGAAAATAAATTGGATCCATCCAGAGTTACGCTGTAAACGCCCACCGCGTTCCGCTCTGCTGCTCTTTCATTTAGCCAGAAGTTGTCGAATATTTTTGTTACAACAATACGAACAAAATATAAAAGTAATAGAAAAGTCCCAAATAGTTTTTTGAATAAAATTACATTTCCCTGTACCGCTTTGATCGTGAAACCGTATGAGTTACTATTCATATGTAAAAATTTAGACTTAATTTATGTAAAAATATACTAATACAGCAAAAATCAAGTGAATGTCCAAATTGACAATGAACGCTGTTATTTACTTTCTTCCCAAACAAAGACTTTGTGTGGTCGTTTCGAAAAAAAGTGAGTTTTGAATTTTCACGTAATCTTCTCGATGGATCTTCTCTTCTTTATTTACTCTGATTAATTATATCTCTCTAATTCATATTTATATGATATACGCGTATATTCCACCAACAGACTGTATGCTTTGTGACAATTTCTAATAATGTTAACGTTTACTTTTTGATAAAATAGATCTTTCCAATATTTTATTCTTTCGTCCATAACACTTGTGTTTCCTTATATTCATAATATTAGATATATTAACGTCTTGTAAGTTTCTTCACTCCAAATTTCATCAGAAAAGCTGATTCCAAACTTACGAGGAAAATGTATATTAACGGGTTAATGAAACATAGATAGAGAAATGATAAGATATGGAATAAAGCGATAGCACAGATTTTTTTAATCTTCTCTTAGTAAATCAGGTACAATAAACATAGATTTTTCTTAATTTACCTTCCAAACTTGAGACAGCATGATATTAACGCTACGCTTGAATTATTTTCATTTTCCAGTCTTACCACCAAAGCAGGGAAATCAAAACATTTTATTCCCCGAATTCGGATCGAACCTACACCCATGTAGGTTTCAGACGCACGATGTTGCACAATGCCACGATGGCTTAAAAGTTAAATAAATGAATAATAAATATAGATAAATATTACATTTGCATAAGTGTATCATCTGTTAAAGCTTAGCTGAAATTGTCTCATACGGGATAGTGTAAGTTTCAAGTCGTGTAATTTATCCTCGCTGGCTCGTCGCCAAACGCCTTCACCATACGTCAGGAGTAAAGCGCTATGGGATTGTGCGGTTTGACAGGGATTTGTGAGGAGTTTCTTTTCTAGAATATCTTGGAATCCCATTAAAGCACTCCCGTTTAGCAGTTTCCGCCTAATTCTGGAGGCATTGCGCGTTGAGTATTATCATAATAAGAGGAATTTAGGGCGTCGTGGCGCAATGGCACAAGCAAATTCGAAGATTTTGTTTTCGATTTCCACTCGAGGAAAATAAATATTTGATATTTTAAATTCCTTGCTCTGTTTAGGCAAAGCGCGTCGTTGAGGTTCTCTATTCAACATGAAATACCGCGACAATTCTGCGGAAAATGTGGAACGGAAGACATACTCCGTAAGAATGTCTCTCAACACTTCCCCAGTTCCCTCTGCCTACCCTGCTTTGTGCGGGATACAGTGTTAAGCTAAAAAAGTAAAGACAAAATATATAATGTACAAAATAAATAAACACACTAAAATTACATTATATACAGATATAAATATATAAATATAAAGTATAAGCGTAGTGTTACATAAACCTGAGAGGCGAGATAGCATCGTTACACGTAATGAATAAATTTTCCTTACGACTACTTTGTTTAGTACCTACATTACTTAGTATTCTAGAAAGATTTAGAATCTTAGATAAAAATATATTATATTATTTAGTTCATTTTTCGACTAGTAAATGTATGGTACGTGATATTTTATCAGGTTTTCTAATACTTATTTTTTATGAATATTAAACGATTAATATTAATATTATTTGATTAATATTGTTACTAAAAGTTATAACATAATAATATATTAACCATAACGCGTATGGCTTAGTGGTCAGAGCGCTTGGGCTGTTTCCAAGAGGCGCGAGTCCAAATACGTTCAATCTTTTATACTTTTCTAAAAAAAGTATTTTTCTTCACTAAGTTTGGAATAACACTTAAAAAAGTTAAAAAAATAGTTATAACAAATATTTTTTAAACATGTCCAATACTCGATATCGGCCATTCAACATTCTATTTACTCACCCGTCCGAAAATTAATTACCGCGATGTACGCCGGACCACGTTTATTGTCAGTAGATTGCCACAGACTGTGTTATAGAGTAAATATGATATCGCCATGTTCAAATATTACTATATATTTTTAAGGAAATTATTTTATCTTGATTGAATGACGTATTATGATGATGTCTTTCATGTTTTGGTGTGCGGAACTCAACACCGCACTTTATCTTTCCAGACAGTAAACGCCACAATGGTCTAAATAAGTATTTAAAATATTTATTACATTTACCTGATAAGTACAAAATTAATTATTGTGACAGAATCAATCCTACTAGTTGTTCGCGTCACTACTTGGTACCAATAATATAATCTCGTTGTACCGTCATGCTTGTCATCAGAACTCGGTATTATAATTCGTTTCCTTTCCTTTTCTCTTCTTGTGTTTGCCCATTCCGTTAAAGTATATGTATATATTTTACATTTAATATGAAGACGGAGTGTCTTAACACTAGGCTCCCTCTGCCTACCCTGCTGTGTGCGGGATACAGCGTGAAGCTGATTTATTTTTTTTAGTATGAAGACTCGAACGGACAACATAAAATATATAAACTTTTATTTGTGGCACGTGCGACGGGTACGACACGCAAACGTAGAATGAAGTAAGATGTCATACCAGTAATGAGGTAACATATTATGACGGTACTGAGAAAATATTTTTTTCTTAATTATCTCTGAATATCTGTGGATGGCTGCTACAATTTGTAATAGATCGTGAATAATATAATAAAAGATGAAGGGATATTCTAACAAATTTGAATTACAATTGATTTTGTAAGCTATTTAAAGTAAGAAAATCAAAATGATTTCTAAAATAAGCATTGAAGTTTCTTTAAAACTTACTTTAACTTATAATTATGATCATTTACATTACATTTTATTCATATTGCTTTGGCTGCTTAACAATCTATACAGAAGCTTGTTTTTTTATTTACAAAAAAATAATAAAGACTCTTAACGTATAACTATATTTTTTAAGCTTAAATAAATTATTAATAAAATAATAATCTCATAAAGAAAAATTCAACCCAAATAATTAAAAGAAACAAATTTAAAACTGGAAATCTCTTTGATATTTCTAAATAAACCCTTTTTTCTGCAACTTTATCGTCTCTTGCTTAAATAATACAGTGAGCCAGTAACGTATGTGCATGAATTGAAGAGCACTCCAATATTTCAACCATATTTCTAACATATTGACAATTTGTAGATATGTCTGTACATGTGAGTCAACACGAAATACATATTATTTTTGATGGTAGTTTTTTTATTTTATCTTTTTTATCATAATTCAGGACTCTATAGTATATATTTTTGTGAAAGAATTATGAGTTATATAAAATCTCTATAGATTGTTTTTGACACCTTTCGCTTTTCGCCCGAATTTAAGAAAATATGCGTTTAGTGGCGCAACTCAACGACGCACATTGTTAAGAATATTAAAAGTCAATGTATCGATTCTTCTTTCTAGAAATGCTAGATTTCTGGCATTCCCGGCTTTTGTTCTCATGGTCTGTCCTCCGACCCAATTCTAGTCCACTTTGGCCATTGGCGTTCAGAAAGGTCCATTGGCGTTCCTTCCATATCATCTCACGCCGCGCTCTTGGATCTAATGTCACTTATCGCTACGTCACTGATTCCAAGGTTACCCGGGATGGAGGAATGTGTTATGATCAATTCGCTATACGCCACACCTCCAACTCAACATCTTTATCTCCGTGATGGGAAGCTCCCAAGTGTGTGCCGAAATTATGCTACTCATCATTCGTTTTGTATACATATAAAGAACCGGTCGTCGGATCAAGATCTATAATATTAGCCCTTAGGCGGCATTCTGTGAGCGCAGACCACACCAGCGACGACTTTTGACATCCTGTTGCTTCCGGACACGTACTTAACAGATCCGAGGTATCTGAACTTATCCAACTTAAAGGCTGATAGTGGTTATTTATATTATATTTTATTAATATTTCTATGGCCGCTTTTTAACAATCAATTATTATCTGGTAAGAATTTGTAACCGTTTGGTCGACAATTTATCAATTTGAGTTGAGTGGGCCCCCTACTTGAGATTACTTCGATAGACGGTAAGCCTAACAGAGCCGTCTTACATTGTTCCAAGAATGACTCCTCGGTTGCAGCCCACCTGAGCCTATCCTCAGGCACAGTGCTTATACACTGAGTTAGATTGGGCTAACATCTTTAATGCCTCAATTAATACCTTTACAAGCATCAAATGATCTCAGTGATGATCAACTTCAATTAGACCATTGCATATAGATTCTATAATCAAATTTTAATCTATACTAAAACTTTGTTATTTTTTAATCTAATCCAAACCCAAATTCAATCATATACCTATCAGTTTCACGCTGTATCCCGTACACAGCAGGGTAGGCAGAGGGAACCTAGTGTAAAGAACTCCGTTCCCCACTTTCTGCCGAATTCCGGAGGCATTGCGTGTTGAGTGGCAGAACTCAACGCCGCGCTTAACCTCGACACCTGAGCGAAGAAATGGAAATATACATTTAAGTAAATATTTCATCTCCTCGAGTGGGGATCGAACACACAACCAGTCGGTTTTACAGTCACACCTCGTGCCGCTGCGCCACGACTGGCCTGACCTGACCTATCAATTGATTCAAATCACTTTGTTAAATTTATCAAGCAAGTGCTTGGAATTTGACACAGTACAGTGAATAGTGTTAGTTAGCAAATCGCTATAAAGTGGTTTTACCAAAGTATTGAACTATTGACGTTGCGACTCGCAGGAATGCAGCTCACATTCATGTTACAATTCCACGTTGATCTGAATATCATCATATCTATAATATTGCAATATACATTTACAATATATTCAATGGTTTTATTTGTATGTATGGTAAATATAGAGGCCGTCGTGGAGCAACGGTATAACGTTTGATAGTAAACGCGACAGTTGGTTGTGGGTTCGAATCTCATTCCGCAGATTTAATTATTTTAATTTCTTTCGCGTTACACTGGGTGAAACAATATATAACACGTAATATGAATTGAAAAGTCCTAATAAACTAACTACTACTAGTCCTACTTGCCGTGTGATTCCGGCCTAGAATAGAATCATCCTGGTACTGGTGGTGTCGTAAGAGGCGACTAAAGTACGTGTGGTAGAGTCACGTCGCCAGCAATGGCAACACGCATGGGCAGACTCGACCGGATCATTACCACCCCCGGCATTTAAAACCGGCGTGAAGTAGTGGCTTTATGTCACTGCGTTTCGCATCAGGTAATGCCGGCAGGCAGGCAACGCACCTGTAGCTCCTCTGGTGCTGCACGGGGTCGTGGGCAGCGGTAGTCACTTACAATCAGGTGACCCGAACGCTCGTTTGCCTTGTCTTTTCCATAAAAAAAAAAACAGTATGTGTAAGTGTTTTGTTAATAGTGATCGCAAATGTCACTCGAAAAGATTAAACATTTAATATATTCATTTCTTTGCTCTGGTGTCGAGACTCTCGACACGACGTCGCCGCTGGACACGCAATGCCTCCAAAATTCGGCATAAAGTGAGGAATTTCTTAACACTAGGCTCCCACTACATGCGAGATACAGGAGAAGCTATAAAGAATGTTGCAAACATGTCATTCACTTTGGTATACACCAATCGATACTTTTCTGGAAACGTTTTATTGGTGAATTTAAGTTTATAAAAGATTTTTTTACATCTTATAGATGAATAGAATAAAAAATAGGATGAATATAATAAAAGTTAATGTATAGATAGTCGTCTAAGTAAACGGTCCTCGAAAGCAGCCACGTAGTGCTTGTAAGTTTTTCAGGGAGTACCCTCTTCCTTAACCAGCCGGTGTCGCTGTAAAGGTGATAAGTATTCGGATAATTAACGCCCAATATTAATAACCTATCTCCAACGTCAATCTTAGATTGTTTCATATATCTATAAAATCTCTAGATTAGATAGATATATGAAACAAATATAAAATGTAATAATCCAGTAACTTGAACTAAATTGATATAAAGATGAAAGTAAGGATTTATTTGTTTTCTTTAGATATTCTGTACACATTGGATTGTCATAAAATATTATACTTATTTCCCTCTTTTGCTTCCAAAAATCTCCGGATATCCATATTTTATTTAGCCCTAAACAATAGTGAAAGTCCTCTTATATTATGGTAAGATTACAAGGATCTAAAACCCCTAGGCGGATATAACACCATATATGGTTATGTTATTCTGAAGGTAATAGAAACATTTCCTACGTTTTCTTTATATTTACGAACTTTATTATTTTAGGAGACTATTTGCAACAGTTTACATAGCAAAATGAATAAAATAAAAATGTAACTGCACTTTAGTAAAAAAATTCTTGAAGTGACCTTTATACATTTTTCTTAGCTTCACACTGAAAAAATATATATATATTTCGTTCCCCAAGTGGAAATCGAACTCACAACTGTCACTTTTACAGCCATACCCTTGTTCCCATATGCCACGACAGCTTCTCGATGTAAACAAATAAATTTGTTTTTTTTTTCGTATTATTTCGATTGGACCTTTTCTTCGTCGATAATAATAAATTCTTTCTTCTGTCATTGATATGTAATTCCTCTGGTCTTTTAAATTAGAGATTAATTTCCATATCTTTAAGAGCCATAAATATACGAGTACCTAGGGCGTTTAGAAATGTAAAAATGTATTTTGCTTACTTGGATTTGTTCTTTGATTTTTTGACGTACTTATTTAAATTTCATTTGCGGAAATATTCGTAGATCGCTCATAGAGCAGACTTACATTTACCACTGAGGAAAAGTTATCACTACAGTTACCACAGTAGTCAGAGAGAACTTGAGAATCTATAGATAATACTCCGTTCCCATTTAGACACTTCCACTGCCCACTTTTCACCGGGCGCTGGAGACATTGTGTGTTGAGTGGCAGAACGCCACGCTTTGTCTTGTTACCAAAGCGAGGAAAGTGTTGACATGACTTGAGTGGAAATTAAACTCACAGCCTGTCGCGTTTTTAATCGCTAGTGCCCTTGCGCCAAGACTGGTCTCATTTATCTCTAAATTTAAATCACAAAAACGTACGTAATAAATGCAAAAGCAAGTTAATTTAATATTAATTCATTATTCTAAAATTAATACTGCAAATAAATATGAAATACAATATACTAAATGCAATTGTATTCAATGCTTAAAGTTTCAATAAAACTAGCGCTTGTTTTAAAGGAAACTATAGTAGAATATATATTGCGTTATTCGTAAATGGAAATTTGTATTAAAATACAAATGAAAATTACATTTAAATTTAATTTATTATAATAATTATCGTTTGTTTTAATAATAATTGATCACATTCAATGAGCTAAATGATATTGTTATAGAAAAAGCTTAATTTAGTAGATATGTGTACTACTGTGAAAGCTCCAGTTATTATTTGTATTTCATTATGCTATTGGATTGCACAAAAAGGGCAGTCACACGTTTGTATATACGTGGCGATAGGTCATGGGTTTGATCTCCACTCGAAATCTTGGAAATGTTTTCTAATTTACTAATATTTTCATTTCTTCAATCTGGCAAGCAAAATCCCGGCGTTGAGTTCCGTCACTCAAGACACAATGTCTCGAAAAAATGGGTGAAATATGGGGAATGGAGTCTCTTATCACTAGATTCCCTCTGCCTACCCTGCTGAGTGCGGGATATAGCGTGAACCTGATTTAATATTTTTTTACAATGTATAATATGATTTTAAAAGTGCACCACATTAAAAAGCAATCAATAGAATTCATTGAGCAAATAACCTATAAACATATGAAATAATTGAAACCCGAGTAGGTAGTTAGTTTTTATATAGGGCAAGCGGAGCTTTGTTCTGCGTAGCTGTCTGTACCGGAAGGTAGATCGCGGCAGATAGCGACTGTATGCCCTTTGTTGGTGTTCATAGAACTATAAATGCGGAGAATTCTACTGTATTTCTGAGAGTTTACTCCATTTATACGCTAAAACAGACTAAAAACTAAAATAATATATAAGCAAGAAGAGTAGAGTAGACCGTCGATAGCCAATATTAAGAAAAATATTTTTTAACTAAAATTCGATACTTCTAAGGATATTTTTTTATTTATTTCACTATAATTATCACGATTGTTGTGTCGCAGTGGCACATTTGGACTGACAACGCAACGGTCGATCGATCGATTCGATCTCACTTGGGGGAATGAAATATTTAATATTTTCATGGTCACCGGTATTGCGGCATTGAATTTCGCCACTCAACATGCAATGTCTTGAGATTTCGGCAAGAACCGATTGTTTGGCTGCTGCGTGAAGGCCTAAAAATAGCTTTTATAAAAATGGTATATTTAGAAGTTATATATTATAAAAATATGTTTTCCAGCATAACTAAACATAATTTACAGTTTTAGTACTCACTAAATCCAGCTCACTAAATTTAAGTAATTACATATCGAAAGCTAAAGACACTTCACGTCCTTCGAAGTTTTCTACATTTGCGTGTAACCGCATTTGCGTACTAATATCTGTTTAAACTTGCCTAATTTTCCTTAAAGGTAAGTTTATAGGATTTTGTACTTTAAAATTATAGGGCAAAGATCAAAATTTGCATAATGGCGTATGTTTTGAGGCAACTTGGGTACGCTTCGTTAAACCTATTCGAGTAGTAACTAATGGTTGTATCAACGGTTATCATTAAGTAAAAAATATAAAACAAATTATAAAAGCTACTCACTTTTAATAATTAACTATTATAACAATGTTATACATTTCTATGTTACAGCATTTTAGACGTTAAAAACATGTTTATAATTACGAACACGACAAGAAGAAATGAACCTACAACCGTCGTTTTGTCATGTCGCGATGAATTATTATTTAGTAATAAGGTAAAAAGCGGTGTGCTATTTAGTTCCACTCAATATGTAATGTCTCGAAAATTCGGCAGAATGTAGGAAACGGAGTGTCTTATCACTCAACCTACGCGTGAAGTTCAAAAATATATAGCTTAAGAACATGGACACCCTATAGCTTGTTACCTAAGGTACAACTCCAATGCTGACTGACTCGCCTTACATCGTTCCTATTTACTTTGAACATTTACATTTCACTTCATATCTAACTCATATTTGTGATATTGATATATCACTACGAGTCTTGCTTGGAAAACTGAATTATGGTATGGTTCTTAGGTTATGGCGTTCCGTGCGAAACTGAAATATTAATTATTAGAATTTTGACTTAGTTATGCAAGCAAAGTGTTATTTTATTTTTATTGACAAGAGTTATTTTATATGAAAATGTGTTTATTTCTTTCCTCAGCTGTTTTATTCCATTATTGTATAGTAAAATAATTATATTTATTTTTACCATTTGTTTTAACTTTATGCTGTATATGCATATAGGGGGGTAGGCAGAGGGAGGATGTGATGAGTGACAGAGCTCATCGCTACGCTTTATTTTTTACAAGGTCGAGAAAATGAAAATATTTCCCTCCCTCGAGGATCGAACACATAACAGTTACATTTATAAAATATTGTCTATATTAAAACTACACAGCTAATGAAATTATTGAAAATATATTTTTAAATCTTAATTAAGTTTATACGTAGAAATAAAACTAAATAAGCCGTCAAAGTAAGGTGTTAACTAAAGAAATTAATTGAGGCGATAAACAGTTTTTTCTTTTCTGCTTTGTCTTATTTCATTAATAAATCGCGCAAAAGAACAAACTCGGTCAGTTAATGTTTGCGTAGTATTCGTTGAATTGATATATTTTGCCTCAATAAATAAAAATAAAGCTGAGTTCATATAAGAGAGACTTGACGCTTAGAAAATATTAAATAAATACTTGAAATTTTACAACTTTTCTACAGTTTTACAGTTTACAGTTTACAGTTTTACAGTTTTTCAAAATCATGGGTAGGTCTTGGTAATTTTTTAGCGTTACACTATATTTCGCATACAACAAAATAGGCAAAGGGAACTTGAGAACCTAGTGTTAAGGCACTTCGTTCTCCATTAAAGACATTTCCGTCCCACATTTTCCCGTTGCCATTTGCGTGTTGGCGTGATGAGTGGCCGAACTCTGCCACACTGCCAACGAACGCTGCCAAAATTTCATAATTCTAGGTAAACCGAAACTACACTATTAATTTTGATTCTCTTGATAATGTCGAAATACGTGTTTTTTGCGATATAAATAGCCATATATATTTTTTAAGTAAATATAGAAATACGTTTTTAAGAGAAATCAAGGGTCAAACCGTCAGTGTGTCTGTCTGTCTATCTGTCTGTCTGTTAGTCAAGATCCTTTCTAATCGAATCTACGGTAGATTTGAGTATATGACTTGAATTTCAACTCGATATCTCCAAGTGTTCCTGTGATAAAGGATCTTGACCAACAGTCAGACAGACCGACAGACAGACGGATTGACGGACGAACAGACGGACAAGAAAGTAATCTTATAAGGTGTCCTTTTTTGTTTAAAATATACGGAAACCTAAAAAAGAGAATTATTACATCATATTATGTATCTAATTCAAAATAAACTATTAAACAATAGTGTTTGTATTTTGGCATTTCTTTAAGTACCTAATAGATAAAAACAGATATTATTTGATAGTGTGTAATTGCCTTTCTCTATACGTATATGTAATCTGGATAACAGACAATGAGTGATTTCGTGGTTCGCTGGTCCGGAACCAAACCAGTGTCATTACATTCAAATCCATTGAGCTACATATATTGATAGCTTTTTCATACATGCCACTTTTTTAAAACAGTTTTTTATATTTTATTATTGAATGAATTATTAATAATATTTTCTTTTATTCCGTCTAGTACTACAGCAAAAAGCGAGGCGTTAAACTCCGCCACTCAGCAGAAAATGGGGAACGGAGTTTCTTAACACGTTCCGTTTGTCTGCTGTTTGCGAGCTTTATGGTAAAGAAAAGAAACAAGCTATGAAGAACTCGAAATTAAATTTCATATTTTCATTTCTTTGGTCCTGCGATCTGGCATTCGAAAAAAATACTATATAGCTTTATAGCCTTTCTCAACAAATAGACTAAACAAATAGAAAACAAAAAGAATTTTCCAATTTGAATATATCGGAAAAAATAATATGGACCTTTGAAATTCTGTAAAAAAGTTTTTGAACATAGCATGATTTGAAGAACATACAAGCGTTCTAGCCAATTAAGCTACATGCACGCTCACGTACTGCTTCGGTGAAAATATTTGTATATTTTTACTATTTTTATGGTTAACACTAAGAGGCCGTTGTGCGCAGGAGCATAAGCGTACGACTGTAAATGTGACGATTGTGGTCTCGATTCCAACTCAGGGGAATGAAATATTATTATTCTCATCTCCCCGTTCTGGTAACAAGGCGGTGTTTAGTTCCGCCACACAATACACAAAAACGCTTCGAGAACTCGATGCGTCTCGGATTTTTTAAATTTATAATATAAAAAGACGACACTTATACAACATGGCAGCTTAACCAAAGTAAATATGCAATAGACGAGAGCGCAACTATGAGAAGTGATTAAATTAAATTTGTCTAAATGAGTGATTAAATTAAAATGTGGAGTATGCAGATAGTAGTAGTGATTTGAGCCCGCGCCTCTTACAGACCGTCCAAGTGCTATGACCACTAAGCTATACGTTCTTATCAAACTAAGTCGAAATTCTTATACCTACGCATAATTAAAAGGTGTTTTATAAAAAAATAGTTTACAATATATGTACTCAAAGCTGTAACAAGATGTAACAAACTATTATTATAACGACAAACAACTACAACATTTTAGCGCCCTTATATAATATACTACAACAAGTTAAAGCAAACTGACAAAACAAATGAACCAATACAACTCGCTGTCTCCCTGGTACTACAGGTATCTGTAACAAGAACACATTATACGAACTTACTTCCCAACTTCCTTAATTAATTGCGTCACTAATCACTGTAGCGCATAGATATATGAATAAATTCACACGTTTGTAAGGTTATCCTTCTCTTATATTGTGAAAGAGAAATTATATTTTTGATATATTTCATAACTAAAGGCAGTCGTGGCCCGGTGGCACGGTAGTCGTGACGGTTGTGGGTTCGATACTCACTCGAGGGAATTAATGAATATTTAATATTTTCTTTTCCTCGCTCTGGTAAGAAGGCAAAGCGCGGCGTTAAGTTCTACCATAAAATTTAATTCCCCCGAGTGGCAACAAACCACCATCCATCGCGTTTACAGACACGTACTTACCACCACGCCACCACGGCGATTTCAAGTTAGAAAATTTATATACATAATATCACTAGTACTCAGAAAAAGTAAAACTCATTTTCTTAAAGGTTTTCCATCCATTTCCAATATGTGGTACCTATCTATATGAAAGCAGGCAGGATTGCGGTAGGCTGTATCTTGCTCTATCTATCTGTTTATGTTTCTATAATTTAAAATGCAAATGCCACGTACGAATGCTGGATACGCATCGTTCCCGTCTCTTTATGTAAATAGCTTTTCATTAATAATGACTTATACAGATTTTAAGACAATCAAATATACATAATAACTACTTAATTATAGATATTCTTTAGAGAGGTATTTAGTATCTAAAATCATTGTGTCTAGTCATTTATATATTATATCCTAAATATTCCACAATAAATAAACTAGTAGTAGTAAATGTAATGTTTACTTGATTTCATGTGTATAGTTGCCACTGTCTAACGTTCCTGATGTCTGATAGTATGACCAAATATAACCGTTGATGCACTATGCATAATTAAACCCCGCACACGTCAGGTCAAGTCGAGCTTATCTTGTGTTCACGGCACATACATACATACATACATACATACATACATACATACATACATACATACATACATATTGGAACCGGAATTGACGCTTTGTTGTCATTCTTGTTTATTTTATCACGTTATTACTTCAAAAGGAATATAGAATTACTATTGACAATTTTATTTGTATTTTTATATAAATAATATAGATTAATATGAGTTATTGTCAATAATTCTTTTTTAATTGTTTTAGGTCTTATATATAATCCAGTGTATTATTTTTTGGAATTTTAGGCATAGATTACACCAATAATAGCTAACTTAAAATTAAATCACTGGATATAGTCAATCTCACCTAGATAAATAAAAAAAATATTTATGACTACCTGAATGTTCTTTTTTATTTAATGGCCTGATTTACCTGAATGTTATGAACAGTTCTTTGTATGTCAAAGTTACCCATATGATGGGGTGACTTTGACAGATTACAAAATTTACATCTATACTGATGTATTTTAAAACGTTTATATGATTGTCTATGGGTGAAAAGTGTTATGAGATCACTAATCAAACAAAACTAGCACTAATAAAACAAATACCGTCTTGAAATGTGCTTTAAATTTTAATATATAATGTAAAATATCGCTCGTGTCTGTCAAAGTTGCCCAGATGGACTGTAACTAATATACACATAACAAAAATATAATTAACTGAACTGAACTGATATAATTCACTATAATATATTTAAAAAGTACCTACTGTAGAATCATAAGTAAAAAAAAACTGCATTAATAAACTTATATCCATTACAGTCATTTATTTTCGTTAACATTTATAAAAAGTGTAAAAATGGATATAATTTATAACTTATTCTTTTTCCGGTACGTATTTTTTTGTAATTATATTACAAATGCAAATGTGAGTTACGTTTGTTCGATGCAGAATGTAGCCGTCTATGAAATTGAAATTTACGCGGTAATTTTCATATTGTATATATAAATTTACATACAGTTGTGGGGTGGCTGAAAAATTTTGCAAAAAAATTGTTTATTATGCATAGTTTATTGCAGATTTAAATACCACAAAGGAAGATTTTTTATATTAAAATACGTGTAGGCATAATGTCTGTCGAGTTAAATATTAAATATATCAATTACTTATAATGTACTAATTTATATTAATTTTGTAAAAATTACTAATAATCGTCGCTATTCAACACACAATTAAAGAATTCGGTAAAAAGTAGGGAACGGAAATGCCTGAATGGTGATCGGAGCGTTTTAACACTAGGTTCCCAGGGCCGCTCTGCATGCATACTTTGTTATGTGTGACGAGATGAACGAGAATGTGTACGAAATAAAAACCGTGGAATGAAATAAAAGCTCCCATAAACACAGCGCAGACGCTTGTATATAACGCGCAACTTATATATAAAATAAAAAAAAAACTGGTTAAGTGCGAGTCGAACCCGCCCACCAAGGCTTGCATGTCAATTGTAGGCCAGTGTGATAGGTCCACTGGAAGTACACTGTAGATCTTATAAAACTTGTCAAACTTAAGTTTGCAGCCATATGCAGTTATTTTGTATGGCAAGAACTACGAATATAAGTTTGTAGTATTTTTTTTCCATGAAAAACCTATATATTTTCACTTTTCGCAATATTTCCATTATCTTTCTTTGCCTTAAGACGTTGCTTTGTATCAAGTTTTAAGATTCTGAGTTCACGAAGAGTACTATATAGGTTTTGATTCCCTTGTGAGTTTCGATAATTTGCGGAAAAACGGCTGTATCTTTTGAATGCGTTGGCTTAGATTTTTGATTTTTTCACAGCTCTTAGGGGATTAAGTATTTGATGTAAATTTTAGCTTGATAACTCCACGCATTCTTGAGATTTGAAGGTCATTTAAAGATGACCCTTTATTATTTCCGTTTTTTTCTTTCGTGGTACGGAACTCTAAAAATAAAAGTGTATCTGTATATACTAAATAAATATTGGGTTAAGCAACTCTTTGACTCTTATGTTATAGGATGGATAAGCTGCAACTCTAAAAGAATTGGTTTGTTATTGCAAAAAGTGGAAAGCGAAATAATGTGTCACTAGATATAAAATGACGATGAAAACAAGTATTCACAAAAAAATATCGAATGTATCGGGACAGGAATTCGCAACTATAGGAAACCATTTAAGTAGTTTCGCAACGTTCAAATTTTTATACGTTACTAATTTTTTTTTCTTTTTTAGTGACCGAGATTTGCCCAAATATTTTAAAAAGTGTTTTTGATATCGTAAGATTTTTGGCCTCAAAATACTGCGTTAAGAGGTAAATGTAAGAATCCCTAAAGCAATACCTAATGGTACTGAAGAGATTTATTATCTTTCATACTATTCAACTGCATAAACTTTCATGAGACTTCTGGTATAATCAAGAGCTTTGCAGATATGTGCCACAAGGAGATTGTATAAGAAATACATGTAGTCGGAAAATGTATATTTAAAGGAAGGAAGTTCTATATGATCTTCATATTGCATATAAATAAAATTGAAATGTCTATCCGTGATTTTAAAATAATTGCGTTTTCTGAAGTTATTACAAAAACACAAACAAACCATATAAGACAAAATATTCCACCCGTTGCGTTCCGCTATTCTATACGGATATGTTAAATTTGGATTGTGTGAGGAGAACGGAGTATTTTGTCACTAGACTTTGTCTGTGTTCCTTTTCTATCGGAATTAAAGCGTGATACTGGAGGAAATATAAAAAGGAAAATATATCAAAGAAATTACATTTAATGCTGCCGTGGTGCAAAGGTGCCAACGCGCAACAAGCTACAAGTGTGCAACAAACGTGCGACTGTAAACGCTATAGGTTGTGGGTTTGATTTCCACTCGGGGAACGAAATATTTAATTATATTTTGCCACGAGGCAAAGCGTAGCATTGCGTTCCGCTACTCAACAAGTAATGAATCGCGAATGCGGTGGAAAATGGGAAACAGAAGTGTCTTAGGTCGTTAGGTTCCCATGTTCCCTCCACATACGAAGCTATGTGTGGGATATAGCGTGAAGATAAAAATAACATTGCACAAACTACAAATTCTCTCCGTTCATAATTTCTGAGTAAATAGAACGCATTTCACGCCAATTACCACACGACCCTCAACGAAGTTGTAATACAATCTATTTATTGCTCCTAACATTGGTAATAAAACGTTATTTAACAAGCAATACGCCTAAAATGTTATTTATTTGTATTATTTTTGTTTAGCTTCATCCTGTACTCCGCAGACAGCAGGGTAGGCAGAGGGAACCTAGTGCTAAGACACTCTGTTTCTTACTTTCCGCCGAATTTTCTAGGCATTGCTTCTTACCAATCGAACCCAAAACCCCAAATCGCAATCACATACTACGCCACTACGGACTCATAATATCGGACATATAAAAGATATATCTTTTTTTTGTGATATTTGAACTCTTTAATATTTATTTTTGTCATACAATATGTGCCACAAGAGTCACTTATATTTTTTATATAAACAAATAAATCAGTTTCACGCTGTATCCTGCACACATTAGGGTGAGCGGAAAGAACCTATTATTAAGACACTTCGTTCCCCAATTCAATTCTGGAAGCATTGCGTGTTAATGGGCGGAACTCAACGCCGCGCTTTGAAATATAAATGTAAATAAATATTTCATTTCTTCGAGTAGAGATCGAACTCACAACCAGTCGCGTTTACACTCACACTTTGTGCCCTGCGCCACAACTGGCCTCTAATTTGCTCGACAAATATTATGAAAGAGCGTCTTAGATTTTATAAAGCATTTTGTAGTCCTCAACAAAGGGTAGAAAATGCCGTATTAATATAAGGGGATGAGTTGCGTAGGCAAACCAAATATTTGAGGTAGGGTAATGTGCTGTCACATTGCTGTTTTCACGGTGCGCTAGTGGAGGTAAACATCTAGACAAAGGTTAGGCAAAGGATTGTATTTTATACAGAAAATTAACATAATAATGTGTTTACAGCATTATAATTTTAATTCGTACCATATCAATATGGTAAAAACGATTTCATTACGAATTTGAAACCAGTCGTAGCGCAAGGGAACAAGCGTGTGACTGTAAGCGCGACCGGTTGTGGGTTCGATCGCAATGCCTCCAGAGTCGGTGAAAATATGTGGTATATATGGTTCGATACTACAAAAGGGAAACAAAATTAATTCAAGTGAGGTATTAGATGAAAGGGTTAAACTATGCTTGAATTTTATAAAAAGCTTGAAACTTAAAAGAAATTGTTAATTTGATTTGTATAAGAAAAATAGTGTAATAAAATTTAAAGAAAAAATACCTTTTTTAAGAACAATTTAATTTTAAAAGTTAAAAATAAAATTCTTTAATTAATTATTTTTTTTTTACTTTTTAGTATATTTAATTCAAATATTCCCGATCAAATCAAACGAAACTCCGGAATTTTGGCAAAATTCCGGAGTTACGGAGTTCCCATGTGCCACCTTCCAGCTCCATCATCAGACCCTGGTTACCATAAAGTACCAAAGTACTCAAGACGAATTAAACGAGTTCAAACTCGATGAGTTTGTGCCGTTTAATTATGCAGTTCTTATGGCCATCTTCCAGCTTCATCATCAGATCAGCTCTGTATCATGAAAATATAGCATTGCCATCCGATTAATATATGCATGCAAAATTACAGCTCAAACGGAAACCGAGAAGTGGATCAAATTTAATTTCAAGATTTGATTACAGATACACAAGGGAACAGGTAAACTTAACTTAACTTAGCTTCACGCTTTATCCCTTGCGGGGTAGTCAGAGAGAACGGAGCGCCAAACGCTACGGTCTCTACATACCTCTTTCGCCTCGTCCACTGTCATCAACCTCTTCATACATGCCCTTCGGGGGGTCCTCATGCTTTTTACGTGACCTTCCTCCAATATCTTTGATACTGTGTTTTCGAAGGTCAACCGAGGTCTCCCCCTACCTCTCTTACCGCTCACTTTTCCA
>JAATLQ010024548.1:0-25504 GCA_013421005.1 Heliconius erato x Heliconius himera
GGCTCAAACTTTAATGACCTTCAAAAAAAGGCTGAAAGATTATTATTTAACACTTTAAAAATCTTAAGTATAATTGACAAATTGAATTCATACGTTTACTATTCCCATAAAATCTTATTATGTATGTATTTATGTATGTGTATGTATACATCTGTATTTACCTATTTGTGTATGTTGTATGTGTAAATATTTCTATGTATTTTATGTATGTATGTATACCTGTATATATTTGTCTATTCTTATATGTTTATTTAATTAGGTACAATTATTTAGTACACCCCTCCTAATTTAATTTTATGCTCTCCTCTATCCAAAGGTTGCCTGGAAGAGATTGCTGGCTTAGCAATAAGGCCGCCTATTGTGCTTTTTATGTATTATAAACAGTTTTGTAATTAATTATTCGGTGTACAATAAAGAGTATTTTACTTTTTTTTACCTTTACTTTAAATATGTTAATTTTATTTCAGACTGGAACAAGAGCGAAGAGACCACGAAATGGCGGTGCGTCTCGCTAAAGAAACTAACGGACATGTTGAAGGAAGTCCACCGCAATTGAGAAGGTATGTATTATGTTTAGATTTTATTTATAAATGATTTACGTCTTAAATTGAAAATATTCTAATATCTATTTATATATGGTTTATTTTTCTATTGGAAGGAAATAATAAGTCAGACTGTTTTAGTATACAGGGTGGAAGAGGCAGCGCTCCTTTTACGGAAACAGCATATAGGGTAAAATATTTCAAACCTATACCTAAAGAAATTAATCAAGATGCCTCAACAGTTTGGACATAGGATTTTTTTTTCATTTCACGGTTTTTATCCGTACCTGTACTTCGTGTGACGCGATTACGTATAGATACCAAAACATAAACACTTACTACTACAAAAATACTACTAAAGGTTAAACAACTTTGAACTTTATCGCCAATACCTACGACTCGATTTCGGAATGAGGCGTGTGCCGCGGTATTCCTTTGATGGGTTTATGTGTGCGTGCGTCGTCCTTACAAATGGCGTTTTATTTTAAAACAACAATTGTATTATTTATTTTGTTTGAAAAAATAACTTTTTCATTTTTGGAAATTTATTTTTTTCTGATTTATATTAGGCTTTTATAGAACAGTTAAAACTGTGGCTTCATTTAAAGTGGTGCTTACACTTCCACTCTGTATAACAATTTGTCTATTTAAAAAATATTGTAAGAGGTTGTAAAAGAAAATATAAATGATATATATTATGTAGTTAATTGACTTTAAAATTTAAGTTTAAGTTAATTGACTTTATAATTTAAAAACAATTAATGTTATGTTATTTCATATGTTATAGGATGTTATTATAATTTTAGGATAAGCAAATATTTCTTACTTATTTGTGCCATATCATTGTTTTTATAATTTACTTAAAATTTTGCTACTATATAAATAATAATAATTAGACAGTGTTAAATGTGTAATAGTAATTAAAACTTAATCTCAATTAAACATTATGAAATTAATGCAAATAAATACAAACATTTTTTTTTTACAAACAGACAGGCAATGTTAAGGATTACAAGGTTTAAATAGTCATTATATAACAAATTTAAAATGCATAATTAAAAATATATTTATATTCTAAGAAATTTACTTGATGGATATTAAAACTAACTTACTTCATTGTATGCAAAAGATACTATTTGAAAAATTGCTACTCGGTAATGCTACCTAATTAATTATTATTATTATTATTATTATATCGATAAAAAATTAAAAAATACACATGAAATGGCACAAATAAGAACCTTTTTTTAATAAAAAAAAACCACCAAGCGTTGTACATAGCTTGTACACTGTAATATGTTTACGCAGCCACGCCGACCTCAACGGAGAGAATAAGTTGAACAGGTATTTTATAATATAATATAATATGCTGTACGCATTCATTGTGTTGGAACCTCTTTTTGTGCTTTGTTTTTTTATTATATTTATTTGTATGAATATCTAAAAAAATGCTATACACTTTTTTGAGATCATACAAATTTATTTGTGAGGAGTACTGTGCTTTAATTAATTGATAATAAATTATCTATTTACATTTTTTTAAATCTGTGCTTTTTTGTTAAATTAACTTAAAAAATAACAAAAAATATATATTTAATTAATCGAATTAAAATTATATTACCCTATAAAATTATCACTTGTGTAGAACAAAGTATTTAAAGAGGCATTCTTAACAAAACTAACTTCTAACACTTCGGGCTGTTGCTTACTATTTCTATTTGCACGTGGTTTCCTTTGTTAATATCGCAATTTCGTTTTATTTTTTATGTATTTTGATAACTATTACTTAAAAACTTTATTTGTGCATATATATAAAAAATACATGAAAATAATTATACAAAATTGCGTTATATTCGTAGTATCTAAAATTCTTAGTTTAACATGCATGTAAAATACTTTTCTACTTTAACTATTGGCTGTAGTATGTAGTTCTTAGATGTAGTGATGATATGTTGATTTCTTAACATTCAAAATAGACAATATATAACTAAAAAAAAACTAGTAATAACCTAGTACAATCAATTGAAATGTGAATAAAATCACATTTTTTTTTCTTAAGAAATATCAAAATACAGAATAAATAATTAATTAATATATGATATAGATTACATGAAATTATAACATTGTAAAGTGATTTGAAATTTACTGAGATGAACCTACACAAAATTCGTATAATATTTATTTCTATATTGTCTAATACAAAAGATATACGTAATATATAAAAGTTACTATAATATAATACAAAAATAAATAGGTCAGAACGCGTTCGCATGCAGCAGGCGATGCAAGGCAAGCAAAAATATGATCTTTCGAAGTGGAAGTATTCGGAACTGCGGGACACTATCAATACATCGTGTGATATTGAACTGCTTGAGGTATGACATTTGTTAGTTAAATCATTTACAAGCAAATACACCAATGTCCATGACCATTTTTGTATTTAGCGACCGACGCACTCACGGCTTCGCCCGCTTAAAATTATTTTTATACTATAGCTAATTCTGATATACAGGCTATATTACTGTAAAGTTTCATCTAAATTCGTTTAGTAGTTTTTGTGTGAAATTGGAACATATATGTATGAAAGTAAACAGTAATAGGCATATATTTTTGGTTATTTTATTTTTTAATATTTTACGTATTATAATATCTTATTTATACTTCAATAATATTCGTTCTATATATTGACCTGAATGGAATCAACAACAATTTTTTTTTTGTATACTTACACATTTTAAGAGCAACTTATTAGAAAAGGAGGCAGAGAGAACCCAGAGCTAAGACAATCCGTTCTCCGCCCTATTTCCAAAACATTACTGCATTTTGTTTTATATATATATAAACTATGCTACTTTGTAACAACGGGAGTCAAACTCTCAACCACAAATGGCATCAACATAAATAAATAAGAATAATTCGGTGCAGGCTTGCCGCCACGAGTTCCACCGCCGCCTGAAGGTGTACCACGCGTGGAAGGCCCGCAACGCGCGCAAGAGCACGCTCGCGGAGCAGGAGCGCGCGCCGCAGTCCATACTAGACGCCGGTACGTCATGGCTCTCTGTGTAGTTTTTGTCATCCTTATATCTATATTTGTTCGTGCTTAAGTTATTGTCACTGGCTGGCAATTTTGTTGAAATTGCAAAAGAAATATTTTTTGGGCGTATCATAATATAGCATTATAATATAGAATAGATAACAGCAAAACTTTTAAACATTTAAAATAATTAACTCAGTCAATAGTTACCGAAATCATCAATTACACATTTTTCTTTGCTCAAGGTTGATGTTTAATAATTATGTTAAATACTCTTTTCAGAAAAAACTTGTCTTTACCTATATCAATATTAGTAACAAAATATCTATAAAAAGAGAATACGATTCTACAAATAAAATCTTTTAAAAAGAATCTCTCTGTGGGAATAAATAATTGAATCTCTCTGTGGAAATAAATAGTTGAAATCCAAACCTGGTTTTCGGAGAAAATCGTATTTCTTCATTTGTTCAAAAAAAGAAATAGCATTCTATCGCAATAAACGCGTATTGAGACACAGTGGTATTTCCTCTAATAATGAAATTTAGCAACCAGCATCTACAGCTAGTACCTGTTTAGGAAAAAAAATTAAAATAGTCTTAAAAGGGGGCAAAATGTGGTATATAAGCCGCTTGTTCAAGTGAGGTATCAGATGAAAGCTTGGTGACCATATTCGAATGCTCGTTTTTTGACTCATGAATTTTACTCTTCTAGAAAAAGCTCGAGATGACTAATTTAAAACCCTCTGAACTCTCGACGAGCAAGCCTCACTTGCGCTTGTTCCGTTTATTAGTGAAAAAAATTAGATCAAGAAAATATTTATTTGTGTCAATGATAAGACTACAAATGTAGACATATGGCTGCATGTGTTGACATGTGACGACATGTATAGATTGCGTATTATTTTCTGCAGCAAAAACTCCCCGGCTCCCGCAAAAGGGCGAGATCCTGGGCGCGCGCCACCGCTACTTCCGCATCCCGTTCGTGCGTCCGGGGGGCGTCCCGGGGGGCGTGCCGGGCGCGGAGGAGGAGCGCGGCTGGTGGTACGCGCACTTCGACGGCCAGTACGTGGCGCGCCAGATGGAGCTGCACCCCGACAAGACGCCCGTGCTGCTGCAGGCGGGCGTGGACGACATGCAGATGTGCGAGCTGAGCCTGGAGGAGACGGGGCTCACGCGCAAGCGCGGCGCCGAGATCCTGGACCACGAGTTCGAGCGCGAGTGGGTGCGCCACGCCGGCCCGCCCTACCACGCGCGCTGACCGTAAATACATTCTATCACTCTTTTTTATTATCTATTCGTACTTTATTTTAGTTACTTCCGGCTTTTAACAAGGTTTCACAACAAGACAAGACGGTTGTGGACTACTTTCTCACCCGGACACACGAATTAAATAATTCGTGTCTCCGGGTGTGTTGTAAATACATATCTTCGCTCTGGTAAGAAGACAAAGTGCGTTGTTGAGTTTTGCCACTCATTACGCAATATTGCTGAAACTGGGCGGATAGGGCTCTACGACATGTCGAATGCAGCGTGACAAATTAACAGCATAAATGCTCTTACACTGCCCCATATACAATAATGGAAATTCAATATTTCCTTCGACTTTCTTATTTATCTTTTCTTTCTTTATTTTAGTTACTTTCCGTAATTAACGACCAAAAAACGCAAATAAGCGGAATGAAAAATAATTTTATAGTACACGTGATAGAGATCTTTACTTAGGAAACACTGTACACCACAAGACACGCAATGAATCAAAATTACCGAATAATTAAACGACTTATCACTGAACGACATTCTTTCTGATTCTTAGCAAATAGTTATTAATATTCGAGCCAAAACGAGATGATATTTTAATCACTGATTTATAATTTAATTTGTTATAAATTTATTTTTTTCTTCACAGGAAACATTCCAGCACGAACCAACAATTATGTATAATCTAGATTTGAATTTTATTGTAGTATTAAGATGAAATATTATAACTTAGTGCTTTCAAATGTGCCTTCACATGTTTAGGTGTAAAAGTGCAATATGTATTCAAATGATTCCACCGTAGATTTGATATTCTATACACAATGTAGACTTAATTAATATGGGAAGTGATAAAAAACTGTTTCTAAAAATTTACACATATATTAATAGTCAATCTACGTGATAAATTGAAAATACCAATATAAAAAAGTATATTATGTCTTTTATAATATTTAATTACATATACATATATTTAAAAAATATTTGCCATAAGAAGATTAATTGTACAAGTATTGCCATAGTTAAAAAATAACAATCACTTTCCCATATAACGTTTATTTAGAGTTAGATAATTTAGTTAAATAAAATATGTAGTGACACTCATTAAAAAGTACAAGTGCCTAAATATATAAAACATCCTAAAATTATAATATATTCAGATGATTTTTTAAAGCATGTTTTATTGTATAATGAAAATGTGAAATTTTTAACTGTGATTATTTTTGAAGTGTTAATATAGATGAACTTTATGGTATAGTATTTATTAAGCATTCCATATGCTACCAAAAGACTGGAAAATAGCCGTTTTGGTGTCATTCCATATACAGAGTGTGTTTTTTATAATACAGTATTTGAAACATTCCTAAATTAAACATATTTTATGAACATTAAACATATGAATTATGAAATATATTTTATAGTACAATTTATTAGTACATACAGAATTATTATGCCTTTTTCATGCCGCTTAGTAAGTGACTTGTGTTATGCCTTACCAAATAAAATAAAATTATAAAATGTTATGTTTTATTCCTTACCTTTATCTATCTACCTTATATAAATTAAATTTTACACAAACAAATTAAATTTAAAAAAAGAAGAACTTTTTAAACTTCTTTTTACACTTATTCGATACGACAAGTGTGTGACTAAACGCAGCTGGTTGTGGGTTCAACCCCACTCGAAGAAATGAAATGTTTAAATTTATATATTGTTTTCTTCACTCTTGTGTCTGGGCAAACCCGCGGCGTTGAGTTCCGCCACTCAACTCGTAATGCGAAAAGTGGGGAACATAGTGTCTTAACACTAGGTTCTTTTAGTGGACTTAACCTTTAAAACCTAACGAACAGAACATATGTTTGTGTAAATCTTGTTTTTTTAATTTTTCGGGGCAATTTTTTTGTTAAGTAAACTTCTGGGGTGGGCACTGACTACCCGGCCTCCAACGCCCTGTCCTACTCTCTGTCGTGCCTCTGTTCACTTCAAAATTAAAAAAATGCTAATTCATTACCAATGTATTAAAGGGAATAATAAGAGTAATCGTTTAGTGTTTCATCACTTAACAATCGTAAATAACAATTAAATTAATAACTGAAGTATTTTACTTTAACTTTCAGTAACCTTAAATCAGTATGAATAAATGTCCTTTAGCAAACAAAAATCAAATAATATGTTTGCCAAAGAGATTCATCAAATATTAAAGCGTAAAACTTTCCTGGTTTGTGGTTTGTCTATTTACCCAGAGATTCCTGTTCGTCTCGCTTTGTTACCGGTATCGTATATAATAATATTTTTTTACTATTTATTATATATATTTTTCTTTCATAATCGGACAGCACTTGTGATAAAAATGTTTTTTACGCTGAGCAACACCGGAAAAGATTTTATATGGCCTGGATATGAGAGTGACAGATGTCACATTAAACAGCAAGGCCCAAGCGACTTTTACGTTATTTTTAGTACACAATTCGAAGCACAAGTTTTATTAATAATATCTTTGTTATAAAACAATTAAAGACTATTAAAATAAAATTTAGAAAAAGTGCTCTTAATATTGAACGTGTTACTGTTTATAAATAAGTAATACAAGCATGAACCTCAATATATCATTATCGTTGTTGTTGTTTATAATCAGTCAAGTAAACTCGTTGCCTTACGACGGTAATGTTTGTTTTTTTAATTGACATATATAGTAAGATAACATATGCGTATTGAATTTTATGATGATTTTAATTACTTTTTTCAGTCCATTGGCTAAGTGGGCCTGCTGTTATTGAACGTGATATTCAGCCTCTGAAACAAACTGTTGATATATATTGTTATAGTGGGACACCTAAAAATTTATTTACATTATGGCAGACAGTTAAAGTAAGTGTAATTTACAATTACAATAAGAACTCATTGGTTATATTTCATACTTATATTTATTATTTTTTACTTATACCAGTTCCATATAAAATTAAAAAATGACGAGTTCAGCCAATATTTGGGTGATAACCCAGAGCAAGTATACAAAGACTACAAGGAAGATAGCTATGGCTGGGCAGTGGTTAACCCTTTCCAAAAGAAATCTTACAAAACAGTATCACTGGACCTTTTTACACCAACATGCATGGCAATTAATACTAAGCAAAAACATAGTATCGAATTACACATTCAAAGTAAGTAGCATTTTTGTAGTAAATACTGTTGAATTAAATACTATAATAGTAAACCAAATATGAATGAACAAAAAAAACAGTTATAGATCAAGCATTATCATTTACTTTTTATACTATAATATTGAAATGCCAATTTTCATGCAAATCTTTTAGTTTTTTTATGGGTTTATACAATTCAATATATTCTTGTTTACCTCTTTTTTTTACAATTTAATAATAAAACTTATCACTTCTAGGAATTGATTTATGGAGAGTTCTCATGATGGCTATGGGCATAGTGTTGATATATGCTTCTCGCAGTTTGAGTGCTAATCCTGTATTCTTTTACCTTTGTGGTATTGTCATTGGAGTATCTGCTTCATTTATGGTTCTCGTGTATTATGTTAGCAAATTTTTGCCAAGGGTAAGTTTTTTATTATTTTATTTAATTAAGAATTACTTTTCAGAAATTGCTTTGTCCACCTTCAAATATAAATGATTCATAAACTATGTATGATTCATGAATCAAATCAATTTTAACTAATACTTCCTGAGATTAAAATGTTCAATTTAAATAAATTTCAATTTCACCTTTATCATTTTAGTATAAATTTATTTCTTTTAATATTTTTTTACTAAAACATTTATTTAAACACACTGTAAATAAATATTATGTTACTATTTCTGGTTTATCTATAATACAAAGAGATACGAGACAAAGGAGCAAAGAGACTTAATGTAAAAAAAATTAAAACTTTAATACTTGAACATATTTACAGAAAACATTAACATATGGTATATTGATCGGGGGCTGGACAGTTGGTGTGTATTTATTCCAACAAGTATGGGAAAACTTAAGAAGTATTGCAACAAGTTACCAAGCTTATATATTCTGGTACACTTTTGTAGTGGGTTTTGTCAGTTTTATAGTGTGCTATAGAATTGGACCACCGAAAAATGAAAGGAGCAAGAACATTGTCATGTGGACCTTGCAGGTAATATTTTGTCATTTTTATACTAGATCTCTATTAGAGATAAGAGCTCCTTTTGCCTAACAATTTTGTAAATTGTTACAAAGTTATTGTTAGAGTTCTCTTATAACTATATTTATGATATGTGCTGTATTATACTTATGGTGTGTACTGTTATGGTGCAGTGAGACAGCATCTGAGTGTATATATTACTAATATAAATTAATAATTTTGAGTTTGATCCTGATTCAAGTAATATGATTATATAAACTCATTTTATTACTTTGCTTTGGTAATACTCAACACAGCATTAAGTTTCACTGTAAATCTGTGTAATGTGTACATTTTTATAATTATACATTGTGCATCTTTTTACAAAATGGACAAAAAAGTATCTCATAAAAACTTTTGTATTTTTAACATTTTTACTATAATAAAATGATATATAGCATTCAATATTTAAAAAATTAATTAATTAATATTTTAATTCCAGGGCATAGGCATATTTGTGATTTTCTTCAGCAGCCAGTATCAAGAGGCATCAGCGGCTGTCATTATATTCACACTTTGCACTAAATATTTTCCAAAATCTCTTCTCTACTCTATACAAGGTTATTGGTAATAAAGCTTTTCATTATAATTTTGGTTTGAATGTTTTATATGCTATATTAATATTTTATTTGGATTATTCTATTGGATGTGGAGATTTAACTTGATTTTAGTTTTGTTCAAGTTTGTTTGAAGAAGCATGTGTTCCTGTTACATTCAAAGTTTGAAGTTTCCTTCTAATTTTTATATGTTAATCTGATCTGATTTCTATAAAAAGATTTATTCAAAATATTGATACCCTTAAAAAAAAATCATTAACCATTTATATAGAAAGAACATTATTTCCTATAAAATTTTACAATATTTGAAATGTCACATGAAAAGCCAATGCCAACTCGCTCTCTACACTAATGCTATCACTACCAAAATAGATAGTATAATAGACTAAGAAAGAGACGTTCATTTCCTTGTTCAGGCACCAACACACAATGTGTCGATAATTAAATGTTTTTGAATTGGGGTGCTGGTGAGTGAAGTGGCCTTGATTTCCCCAGCCTACCCTAAAAAAAGAAAAATATAAAGTCATATTAAGTATTAATCAAAGAAAGAAGTATAAAATAAAAACAAAATTTCCATTCTAGGCTCCGCAAGTTCCCGCCAAAACCGCGTCTACTAACGAACGAGGAGTATTACGAGCAAGGCGCACGAGAGACAAAACACGCCCTCGACAGCCTCCGCAGGTACTGCGAGAGCCCCGACTGCAAGCAGTGGAGCATCATGCTCAAACTACACGACTCTAAGAGGTTTGTGGTCTATGGATAAGTAATCAATAAGTTGAGGCCGTCGTGGCGCAGGTAGTGTGTTCGATTCTGACTCGGTGGAGTGAAATATTTAATATTTTCATTTCCTCGCTCTGGTAACAAGGATTCAGAATTCAGCGGAAAGTATAGAGCGGAATGTGTTAACGCTAGACTTTCTCTGCCTATACTGCTACAAGCGGGATGCAGCGTGAAGCTAATAAATATATATACAAAATTAATAAGATCATAAAACGCTTTGATTGTGCTGTTTAATATGTGTGGAAGATAAAAAATAACAATTTTTTTTATTATAAAAAAAGTTATGTACTTCCAAATCACACTGACTTAAGAAATATTTCAATTAAATTAAAAAAACAATTTCAGATTTGCAAGTTTCGTCGAGGGCAACTCCCACCTCAGCGACGACGAGGTCATGAACTACGAGTCCTACGCTTTCTCTATGGAACAAGCGAAGCCCGTCGCCAACTCCACCAGAAACATGGAGATATCTGACGACGACGACTCCGTGTACGGTGACGATGATTGAAGTAATATTGTGAAACCTGGGAAAGTGGGACCTCCATAAGTGAGGAACGTCTATTATTGAGAATTCCATTTATGAAATTACCTCTGTTAATGGGTCAAGCCTGATTAAAAGAGATGTGATTTTTATTTTTCATTTTTTTTCTCTACAATTGGAACTTAATAGCTTAATTATCTTAATAAACAAAAATTTTTTACGAACAAATTTCTATGTAAGCCTCTGTAAATGATAAAACTATAGTTATAGACTTGTTTAATTGGAAAAGTTAACAAATTAAAACTTCTTTAAATGGTATATAGTCCTTGGTCCCTTGAGATTCCAATCCACCAGGTGTCACTGTATATAAAATAGATAAATTTTACTGTGGCGCCGTAATAGGTTCGATTCTTACTCCGGGAAATTAATTATTTAATATTTTCATTTCCTCGCTCTGGTAACAAGATAAAGCGCGGCGTTGAATACTGCCATTCAACAACCAATGTCTCGAAAATTCGGCGGCGCGTGGAGTACTATGTGTTTTAACACTAAGTTCTCTTTCCCTATGTTATTACATGCGGGATACAACGTGAAACTACCAAAAGAAAAATAATAAAATGTATACCCACAATTTATGTAGAAAATGTGCAAGGAAAGTAAAGTATAAGATAAGTGCGATTGATATTGAAATGTGTAAAGATGTCTCACTAAATATTATGCCTTAGTTTTTAAATTTGGGGAATAAGTTTAGTTTTTTTTTTAATATTGTTGTCGCTTGCTCAATAATTTAATACAGAAATAACAAGTTTAAGAATGTAATATTTAAGTATATGTTTCAATAAAAAAATCTAATAAATATCTAACTAAAACTATAAAAAATTTAAAGTTGTGCCTTGATAACTAAAATATGCAAATTATGAGAACTATACATTACTATATATAGATATGAAACTATATTTTTTTTTCCTGTATTTCAGTACAAAATATATAATAATACTAACAGATTTACGTAAAACATGCAGCTTTTTATTTTTATCCTAAATATGATCTCAACTCGCGTTTTTTTTCTTACTTATCTGTCTCTTTAATCTTAAATAAACTTTTTTCCTAATTTCTTTTAATTGTTTGCCACAGTGGTATTGTAAAGATAATGAATTTTAATTCGAATTTCGAGTTAATTTTACCTCTCGGGGAATAATTTATATTATTAATATATAATTATTTATTTCTTCACCCATTAAAAGACAAAATGCAGTGTTGAGTTCCGCAACTCTAAAACACTATGTTTCGAAAATTACTGAAGCACAGGGAATGTCTTAAAACTAGGTTTCCTCTGCCTACCATGCGTATATTATCCTTTATTTACATAAATTATAAAGAAATTGGAAATATTTTCTAACAAACTATTATAAGGAAAATAAAAATGTATTTTTTGTTAGTAATTATTTATTTTCCATATTTATATCATAAATCTTTTACTTAGTTTAGCACCGCTTATGTTATAAATAAATATTTGTGTGTATTAGCTTACTTCTTTGAATTAACATAAAAAAAAATAAAGATTTTATAAAACATCTAATTGTATTGTTTTTTTAATAATAATAATTATATGACACTTTTACAAGCTAATTCATTAATATTTTTTTTAGTAAAAAGCCTTTTTAGTTTTTTTTAGAAAATAAATAATAATCATCTTTTAAATATAAAATGAGATTATAATATCAAATGTAACATATTTTTTGTTTTTAGTAATACGTTAAGGCCTCACATTTAACATTAGAAAACATAATTATTTATCTATAAAGTTAAGTTAGCAAATAAAATAAAAGTATAAAGTTTAAGAGCGAGCTCGGCTAGCTTTCTTGCTCTTATCAAGTGTTTGTGGAGGCGGCGGTGGTTTGGCGGACATGTGACGACTGTACAACCTGTAACAAATATCATTATATGCATATAATTTTTGAATTATATATAAACTTAATATAAATTATGAGGCCAGTTGTGACACAGCGGCACGAAGTGTGACTGTAAAACCGACTGGTTGTGGGTTCGATCCCCACTCGAGGAGATGAAATATTAACTTAAATGTATATTTCCGTTTCTTCGCTCTGGTGCCCAGGTTGTGGTGCGCGGCGTTGAGTTCTGCCACTTAACACACAATGCCTCCAGAATTCGGCAGAAAGTGGGGAACGGAGTGTCTTAACACTAGGTTCCCACTGCCTACCCTACTGTGTGTGGGATGCAGCGTAAAGCTAGAAGCGTAGCAATGTTAGAGATTTTTTTCTTAATATTATCTCTTGTCCTTCATAGCAGGATAGAGAGACAAAGATTGGATAGCAGAACTCAATGACGCAGTTAATCTCATCAGAGCAAAAAAAAATTTATATACATATAACTATCATCATTTTTTAACAGTTAGTCATTGCATAATAGCATATTTATATATAAATATTTATAATACAATCCTTATAACAACATACACTCTATAAGTTTCTGATCGTAGATAATCCAGAACATGAGACGGTCCAAGCTTAAGTTGATCTTCAATGGGTGGCACCCAGAAATTACCTTCTAACCTCAATACTGATTTATTACTGGCAAGATCTAAAGAACCTGTAAACAATGTTTTTAATATTAACAAAATTTTTTGATGTGTTGTTAAATTTTATTTACTAGCGTAAAACAAGCAGTTTCAAGCTTTAACTGGCAAAACAGGGTGGATGGACGGAACCTATTGTTGAGGTAGTCATCTATCTACGTTTCGTATCCATTTTTCGCTATATTGCAGGTTAAATAAACAAACTTTACGACTCGGTTTATTTACCAGAGCTTGGATATGAAATATATCAGTAAAAGAGATATAGGTTGATCTCTGAGAACAGTGTTGATGATACTGGGTGAAGGCCACATAAAAAGTGTAAGGGCCACAGGAGAGCATAAATGAAGAGTTTCATGAAATTGGATGAGGTGAAAGAGTTACCTGCACCCCTCCAGAAGAAAAGCATAATTAAAAGTAAAATTAAATTTTACCGATTTCTGGTGGTAGCACAACAAGACGGTTTCCTTGCAGGTGAAGCTCTCTGAGTCTTGACAGTTGTCCTAACTCTCTTGGCACCTCTATCAGATCATTTTCTCGCATTGACAACTGAAAATAAATATTTTTTTTTAGCTTCAGACTAAAGATTTCTTATCTCTGTGTATATAATCAAAACATTACATGCTGAATGGCAGAACATATCACTATGCTTTGTTTTGCCAGAGGCAATGGAAAATAAATTATTGATCATTCAATCTTCTTATTCAAAGAGCTTAATAATAATTCAATGCCCAGAGTGGGTATTGAATCCATAACCATTTTGTTTATACCATTGTATGTTGTATCATTGTGCTACAATGGTTTGATTTCAACTATAATTATTTAATTAATACTTTAATATTTGAATTTTGTTTTTTTATACAATGGGTCACACCAAAATTTTTTTTGTTATCAGCAGCATATTTAAAAAATATGTAGCTTGAGATAATAACAGTGAAACTTTACAATGCTACTACTTTTGAAATTCTAACTGGATTTTGATGAAACAAAAACTACTATTATTTGCATGGGCATTAAATGCATTGATATGTAGTGTGACTCATTACATGTTTAAACCTAGAGACTAACTCCTCAATTTAAGCATAGTAAAACAAATGAAATCTTAATTTAATAGGAAAAACAGTGACCTAATTGAATCATAATAATGATTTTCCTTGTAACTATGTAAATGCCAAAAAGTAAAATGAAATTAAACAACATACAATTTGTAGGTTTTTCAGATTTCCTATTTCAGGAGGAAGAAATTCAAAATCATTGTCACCCAAATACAAAGCTCGAAGACTTTCTGTAAATAAAAACCAATTAATGTAATTTAGATAGATAATAACAAAAATTAATAGTAAAAGTTTATTGGGAGAAAAATATGTACAAAATTAAATCAGTCTCCGACTGTAAAACAAATGTTTATGGGTTTATATTCCACTCAGAGAAATGTAGGAATGTATTATTTTAAATTTCTCATACTGGTAAAGAGACAAAATGTAGCCTTGAGTTTTGTTGCTCAAGTCACAATGACTTGAAAATTGGGCAGTGCTTGAGATGTTTCTCAAGCACTGCCCAATTTTCAAACATTAGCTCTCCGCAGCCTACCCTGCAATATGTGGGATAAGTTATAAGGATAAACAAAACTAACCCATCATAAAGAAATTTCCAGGCAATGTCTGCTCTTTCAAGTTATTATATGTCAGGTCCAGAATTTCCAAAACAGGGAACGCTCCAAAACCTCTTGGTAAAGTATATAGTCTGTTGAGTGACACATTTAAAATGCGAAGTTTAGGTAAAGATGATAGACTAACTGGCAACTCTTCAATATGATTATTAGCAAGATTAAGTATCTCCAAATTAATTAGATTTGCCAAACCAGCAGGAACAGTTTGTAATTTATTATGGCTTAACGTCAAACGTGTTATATTTTCGAGAGTAACTGAAAAATAATTGTAAAACAATTAAAAATTATGAAGATGGGTGGAGTTACGAATACGAATTAATATTAGATCATGCCTATAAATGGAATGTTATGATAAACAATGTTTCAAAATTCTAAATTTTTAACAATTAAATATTTTCAATATATTCATTAATGGATTTATACGTATTTCTTATAGTAAAGTACAAAATAGGTCAACATAAACATTTAAAAAAACGTAAACTTTTGGCCAGGTGCATTAAACGAAACTTGTTTTTAACAAAAATGGGAATACTAGTTTTTTTATATATATATTAACTACTCACACAAGCCAGGTATTTCTTCAAGGCTAGAAATTCCTTTATCCACTAAGTCAATTTCGGGGTTGTTTATTTCTTTTGCTTCTTCGATAACTTTTTTTGCTTTCGACATTTTGCCAGTGTTTGGAATACAGGAAACTGGCGGAGGGTGACTCATTTTACGCAAGCGTATATGCTATTATTGAAAATATTAGGAATTTTAGCCAATAAGAAGAGATTGTAACCTCTTCACTTGGATTTGGTTGGTGGAAATAAGAGCAAAAAGTATAAGCATTTGTAATTTCATGTACAGATAATAATTTCAATTTTATTAATTGAAATATTGTTACAAAAATATAATCTTTTCAATTAGAGTATTTGGGAAACGAAGTAATTTATTTAATAAATAATTAAGAAGGAATTTTATTTATTGCTAACAAATACATGGCCTAAACTTTCAGTACTATGATATATAAATAAAAGTAGACGCTACAAAAAATACTTATAAAGAAAATAAAATGAAAAATAACTTATAAATCTCAATATTATTGATAAAATAAAATCACAGATTTCATATATTAATTATTTTTATTGTATTTCTTATATTGATATTAAATTGTTTTCGGGCAGGTTGTCATATTCATATGACTTGTTCTCTGTCAATTTTCTTTGCAGACAGGAGTTTATTTATTAAAAAATTGACTCAAAAGTAGCCGCATTACTCATTATATCATAAACACTGAATCTAAATACAGTAGTATAGAAATAAAAACTAAAACCTTTATTCTAAACCTGTAAAATATACATATGATCTCTAATTAATACAAAAAATCAATCTACATCTTTGAAAATGGTGGCACTGGACGCAGATATGAATAGGGATGACGACTGCGACAATATTGGGCTTGGATGTGCCTTAGAGCACTTTTCTGAGGTTGAAGAAGTGTTATCTATGATCGACAATGTAAAAAATATCTATAATACTCCATCTTTTGAAGTTGAATATGATAAATTGTATAATATTCTAAAACAATACTATGAACAGCCTCACCTACTTGATCCACATTTGGACAAACTGTTGGCTAAATTTATGAACATAATCAAAGACAAAGATGCATCATTTGAGTTAAAACATGCAACTTTTAATTATATGTATCAAATTATAAGAGTTAGAGGCTACAAAGTAGTTGTAAGACATCTTCCTCATGAGGTAACAAAGAAAACTCAATGATCATTGACACACAATTGCATACATTTATCTAAATTTTAATCATAATACTATAGGTTTCAGATCTGCTAACAGTCCTTACCTACCTAGAAGCTCAAGATCCAAATGATAAAGAAACATGGAGGAGCAGATTTGTGCTTTTGCTCTGGCTATCCATTGTAGTTATTATTCCATTCCATATGAGTCGTCTTGATGGCTTTGCACCTGAACAACCAGGTAACTAAAATTATTTTATTTCATATATTAATTATATCAGCTTCACAGTGTATCCCACACACAGCAGGGTAGGCACAGGGAACCTAATGTTAAAACACTCCAGTACCCACTTTGTTCCACACTGAACTCTGGAGGCATCGCATGTTGAGTGGTGCAACTCAACACAACCCTTTGCCACGACACCAGAGTGAAGAAATTAAAATAAGAAATATTTCATTTCCCTGAGTGGGACTCAAAATCCACAACCAGTTAGTTTACGGTCAAACTTTGTGCCCCTGCACCACAATTGGCCTCAATGTTATATTTTCTAAAAAGTAAAAAAAAATATGAAAAAATGTATTTTATTTGAAAGCTTAAAGAATGTTTAAGAATACTTCACAAGTTACTATCTACATCTAATATGTATTTATCTAAGGTACTTCCGGGTCTTCTAAAAAACTAACAGTGATGGAGAGAATATTCAATATTTGCAAAACTTATGCTATGAGTAAGGACAGTTGTGGAGAAGCTTGTGCTTACTTAGCATCAAAATTTTTAATAAGGTTAGATTTTTATTTTTAGTAATTTATATTACATATAATTTAGCATAAATTATATAGTGCTAAAAACAAATACAAAAAAATAAATAAAATACTTTATGTAAAGACACCATTGTAGCACAATGGTCCTACAATCATTCTGTACAGTCATGCATATGTAATGGTCGTAGATTCAATTTTCACTGTGGGGGGAATGAATTATTTGTGTTTTCATGCTCTAGGAAGGCAAAGAGCGGTGTGGAGTTCCACTTAACATGCAATGCTTCAAACTCTGATGGTATTTTACTTTACAAACTATTACTACGTGCATAACTATACTTATTGATGCAATATATGTACATATATAATATAATGTATGGAAGATGCAATGGGATACTGAAGAAATATTAATTTTTAGGTCTGATGTAAAGGAACTTTACATGAGATCATTCTTTGACTGGGCCTGTGACCTACATTCCAATTTACAAGAAGAGAACACTATACACTATGGTGTGTTAGCCGCTGTAGCTGCTGTTCTGAAGCATGGGAAGAGAGATGATCTTTTGCCATTCACTCCAAAACTACTTGAATGGGTTACAACCCAAAATTATAAACAACATAACGCTATGTTAGTGAGGAAATACGGGGTCAAGATTGTACAGAGAATTGGTAAGGAATTATTTGTAAAAAGTACTCTTAGCTTATTTTTTATTAGTAATTTTAATTATTATTTTTTAATAATTTTTTTTTGCATACAGGGTAGGAAATGTAAGTGTTAAGTGTCTGCACACAAATTGCACTGTGAAAGCCACCATTTTTTTTGTATTTGTTTTAATTTTTACAAGTAAATTTTAATTGAAAGTTGTATTGATGTTGTATATAATAAAATTTATCACTACTGGCATGAAGCCAGTCATGATTTTTTACAGCTACATGCTGTATTCTGCATGTAACAGCGTAGATAGAGGGAGCCTAATGTTAATGTACTTTGCATCCCACTTTCCGCTGAATTCAGGAGGCATTACGTGTTGAGTGCCAGAGCTCCATGCCGCGCTTTGCCTCGTTATTAAACCTGAATCATGAAATATCTCATATTTTCATTTCCTCGAGTGCACCACGACTGGCCTCTAATTTTTTTTTGTTGATTTTTAATGGAATACCCAATTATCAATTTACCAGGTTTAACATTCCTTCGTCCACGCGTAGTATCATGGCGATACACACGAGGCTCGCGTTCATTAGCAGTTACTCTAGGTGCAACAGCTGCGGCTGGTGACACTGAACCCATTAACACTCCAATGGATGATGATGACCAGGATATACCGCAAGAGGTGGGTAAAGTGTAGATGATAGATGGTATATTAAGATATAAGATATATTTTATATTTATTACTTATTCTATGATCCAAAAAATGGTGCATTAAATAGACAATGAATACTCAAGTTCTTACAATTTTTTTGTTTTTTTAAATTGTTTTGGCTTGTTTCTTTTTAATTTGGCTAGAAGTTTCCTATCAATTTTTTTTTTATGCTGGAATGGTTGTTTTATTACATAAGGTACATTATTTAATAAAAACATAAACCAATGTTACCTAGATTAATAAGAAGAATAATAATGACTACCTTTTTGTGATAGTTTTGTTTGTTAAAGTTACCCATGTGATGAGGGTAGTTCTGACTCTGATCTGATACTGTAATTGTTGCAAAGAAAAATATTGTTAAACTTGGCAAACCATGGCTTACTTTTCGTTAAAAGTGAGATATCTCATCATTGCATTTCTTTTCAACCAACTTCAAAGAAGAGGATGTTCTCATTTTCAAGGGAAGAGGTTCCCAATTCATCTGAATGCTTTTATGTATATTTTTGTCAATATGCCAAACGTTAGTTTGCAAAATAATACCTAATTAAGACTGAAATTTTATATAGTTCAACCACAACCTACTCGTTTGAGAAGTATTCTTTTAGGGTCTACCTATCAATTAAAATCATAGAATAAATTATTTTTTAGCAAAAAATAAACAATGACCTAAAAAGTAAAATGTACTTTAATTTTGTTAAATAAAAATAATTAAAGAGAGGTTTTATAATTTTGAAGTTGGTGCTAAGTAAAATAACAAAAAAAGGTTGTTTTAGCATCTATATTTTTGTGTGTGCTTAGAAAGATATTTAAACAAATGAAAATAGTTTGATTTTGTCATCCGGTGTAGGTGGAGGAAGTAGTAGAGCTGCTGCTGTGCTCCCTGCGCGACGAGGACACGGTGGTGCGGTGGTCGGCGGCCAAGGGCGTGGGCCGCATCGGCGCGCGCCTGCCCGCGCCCGCCGCCGCCGACGTGTGCCACGTAGTGCTGGCGCTGTTCGCGCGCAACGAGCGCGAGGCGGCCTGGCACGGCGGCTGCATGGCGCTGGCCGAGTTGGGTGAGTCGAGGGAGGGAATTATAATGCATACTCCATACTATACTGGTTCTTTTTTCTTATGTAATGAATGATTTAATATACTACTAAACTGATTTTTTTACGACAAAAAAAAGCATTACACTTGTTTTATTCTTTATTACTTTCTTGTATTTATTTATCAAAACCTGTTGTCTGTCTTGTGTCGCAGGTCGCCGCGGGCTGATCTCGCCCGCGCAGCTGGGCCCCGCCATCGAGTGCGCGTGCGCGGCGCTGGCGCGCGACGAGGCGCGCTCGGCGGGCGGCGGCGGCGGCGGGGGCCGCGCGGCGCGCGACGCCGCCTGCCACGCCGCCTGGGCCATCGCGCGCGCCTACGACGCGCCCGCGCTGCGCCCGCACGCGTGCGCGCTCGCCTGCGCGCTCGCCGCGACTGCCTGCTTCGATAGGGAGGTGCGTGCGTGCTTTTGATTATTTTCCTTCCGAGTGAACAATGCACCAAAGTTCACCAAGCCAAATAGGATGGTCATGACTCGTTGACTGTATGTACTGTACTTTCTTCACCCCTCTTTAAATATCTATATAACTTTTATCCGCTTAGCAGAGTCGACACAAGCTTGCTAGTTTTAAGCCACTCCATCCACTTTGCACCACCAAATTTTCAAATCATTGCATGTTTGTTGCGAGTAGAGAAATCCAACTCCACTTTTTTAATTATTGCAATATGTCTTAAAAAGCCATCGCCGCACAGTGAGACAGTGTCATACTGTAATTACGATGATTGTAGATTCTATTCCCACTTAGAGGATTTGTTGTAAGTTACTTTTATAAAGAAAATTACATTATAAATTTATTAAAAGTATAATAAATTATATTCAATAAACGTTTATGTTACAGATAAACTGTCGTCGCGCTGCATCAGCTGCTTTCCAAGAGAACGTCGGCCGCCATGGCCTCTTCCCACACGGCATAGACGTACTAACAGCAGCAGATTTTCAATCAGTCGGACCTCGAACCCACGCCTACCTCGTAGTAGCACCGTACGTGGCTTCCTTCCCGGAATATACCAAGCCATTAATAGATCACGTGGTGGAACTGAAGCTGGAACATTGGGATTGTGCTATAAGAGAGCTGGCGGCAAAAGCATTGAATAAGTTGACTGATAAGGTTAGTTCGTGAGATATTTTATAAAGTCAAATTCTTAAAGAAATTCCTTTCAATATATAAAATGAGACACAATAATAATTTTCTTAGTTTTTAAAAACCTTTTTAATATATCTTAATAATTGTAAAGAGTATGGCGTGTTTCCTGGCTTAATGAAATTTAGTAAAGTCATACATGTATTTAAATCGGGTAGTAGATCTGATCCCTATAAATTTCGACCCATTTCTATACTACCCTCGTTTAGTAAGATTTTTGAAAAAAAAAAATGAATCAAATATTGCTGCATTTTAACTCACATAATCTTATGCACGATGAACAGTGTGGTTTTACTAAAGGTCGCTCCACTACACTTGCTGGTATTCGTCTTATAAAGAATGAGGCCTGGGAGGGATTGCAGGTTGCTCTTGGCATGTTCTGTGATTTGTCCAAAGTTTTTGATGCGGGAAAATTGTTAAAGGCAATATACTCTTGAATGGAGAACACGTGGATCCTGTTGATTCTACGGTATTTCTCGGTACACCATTGACTCTAAATTACAGTGACCTCAGATTGATGAATTGACGAATAGACTTAGCTCATCAGCTTTCACGGTCAAAATAATTAAATTCTTAACTGACTGACTTCCATAGTCATATGGGATTCCTATGTCATATGGGATTTAACTTTGGGGTAATGCAGCCGGTATTAAATCAATATTTGTTCAGCAGAAGCAAGCCCTAAAGACTACTAAGGCAAAAGTTTAAAGAAAATAGTATATAGACAGTTGCATCTCAATACATTTTTGAAAATGTTATGTAGGTTAAGAAACATTAATGACTACTACAATTGATGATGGCTTGCTCCAGTCTGTTTCAAACGTGTCATTGTCATAAATAATTAGATATGTATTTTTATAAAACTGTTTAAAAAAAGTCCCGCTGTGTTGCTTGCGCCGGTTCTTCTCAGGTCTGAGGCATTAATTTTAGTGAACTGGTGGTAAATTATTTGACATTCAAAAAATGAAGCATGTAACTTCTTATTTTGAATAAAAATATTTGATTTTGACTTTCACAGTATAAAATTATAAAAATAATCAAATTTGTTTACTACTCAATTATTTTTATGCCTCTTGTGATTTTTTAAACCATTACATATTTGAAAGGAAAAAAAATAAAAATATAACATTTTAATATTTGTATATTTGATTGTATTCATAAAAATATATTGCAGATGCCAGAATACGTAGCTTGTGAAGTGCTACCCAAGTTAATTAAAAAGACTGAATCCATAGATCTGAATGTACGACACGGCGCCATACTTGGCATCGGTGAAAGTATATTTGCTTTGTCTCAAACTACTTTACCTGATGGTAAGTTTATATAGTTTACGATCACTATATTTGTTTTTTTAAAGCAGGCTAGGCAGAGGAAACCTAGTATTAAGATGTTCCGTTCCATATATTCTCGGTGGATTTTCGTGTTGAATGGGGGAACTCAACGTCGCTTTTGTCTCGTTACTAAAACTAAACTAAACTAAACTAGTGTGCTACGATGGGAGGTCCAAAAGTTCGTGGAATGGAAGGGATGGAGTGGAGATAGGGGCGCTTGCTTAATGTCATACTACTTGGGGACTCATCATTAGTATATAAATAGAGTTTCAGCCCTGTTGCGTCATAACCGCGCCCCGAACAGTTTGGTTTTCGGAGTGAGCATTCCACGACCCTGCAAGTCACCCGAGTGCATCATTATGCCTCAGCCGCGGCCAATAGAAAGGAAGTTGCAGCAGTGGCCTTCCTAGACGTCGCGAAGGCCTTCGACCGCGTATGGCACCCAGGATTGCTACACAAGATCCTTCAAGCTGGCGTCCCTCACCACCTTGCGCGAATCCTGTCCGAATTTCTCCACGGCAGGAGCTTCCGCGTGAGGGTTGATGATGCCATCTCCAGCAATCATCCAAGCCTCGTCGGTGTTTCCCAGGGTAGCATACTGTCACCAAAGCTGTACACAACCTACACTGAGGACATCCCAGTGGGCCAGGACACAATGTTGGCCCTCTACGCGGACGACATCGCGCTCCTGACCAAGTCACTAAACCCAAGCACGCCGCTAAGAAACTTCAGCGCTCTCTGGACCTTCTACCGGACTGGTTGGCAGAGTGGAGGCTGGCTCTTAATGTGGCGAAGACTCAAGCACTCGTGTTTGGGGGTCACAGAAGGAACCCTCCTCCGCTGACACTCTTTGGAACGGAGGTGCCATGGAAGAACAACGCAACTTACCTGGGTGTCGTCATCGACAGGCGAATGACAATGACCGCCCAGGTGAAAAAAGCAAAGAATGCAGCTAGAGCCGCGCTGAATATGCTGCGGCCAGTCCTCAGATCTCGCCTCCCACTGCGCACAAAGCTGGCCATATATAAAACCTACGTCAGGCCACATCTGACGTACGCTGCTCCGGCCTGGTTTGCCCTTGCCAGTCCGCGCCAACGCCTGATGCTACAACAAGTGCAGAACGTCGCCCTGAGGCGTATCGTCAAGGCGCCATGGTACGTGAGGAACGCGACAATCAAGCGGGACCTCCGTGCCGAAGATATCAACGAACACGTCCTCTCCGTCGCAGCCAGGATGTACAGTTGAGCTGACGCCTCGGTGCACCCTCACATCCGGAACATCGCCCCGTGGCACACACGCCCACCAGACGCAGCTAGAAGACGTCTCCCTATCGACATCCTCCTCCCCACATCCGACTCCTGAGCTGCTGCCATGGTTGCTGGTCGCCTAAGCTGGGCCTCTCCTGGGCAACCAGGGGCCTCACCCGGCTGGGCTGACCGCCCGGGCAGCATATAGCTCCTCCTACCCCGCTCCTGTTTCCCCCAGTCCCAATGGACACAACCACAGGGCTCTGGCCCACCCCAATGACGCGCCCATAGCCATGGGCGGTGAAAGACCACCACGGTCAGAGGGCTCAGCCCTGGAACCGTCTCCCCTCTCCCTCTGCGGGGGGCTGAGAGAAGATTACATAGGTAGGTAGGTTGCGTCATTCGTATACGAACACTCGCCTGCTAAACAAGACAATCCGGAAGAAAACTGAAACTATAGATATTTTTTTTTTCTTTAGGGGTGGGCTACTCTCGCCCCTCCCAGCCAGCAGTGACGCTGTCAAGACCAGCCCAGGTCAACAGTATTAAAGTCCATTCGAAAAATAAAAAGGAGAATATTGAACACCGTGCCGTGATAAAATTCCTTACCAAGAAAGTAAAGAATGGCCAAACCATTTTAATAGAAATGCAAGCTGCTTATGGGGAGAACTGCCCTGGTAAATCCATGATTTATAACTGGTATGGTTTTTTTAAACGTGGTCGATAGTCGATTGAAGGCGACTCCCGCTCAGGACAGCCAGTTGAGGCCACCACATTAGACATAATTGAAAAAGTGGACAAAACTTGTATTGGAGGATGCCTATTTGAAGTAAAAACAGTTATCTGCATTAGTTGGAGTATCAGATATCACCATTCTGCGGATCCTACATCTGGGTATGAAAAAGTCAGTGCAAGATGGGTACTAAGAATGCTCACACCGCTTCAGAAACAGCAGCGCGTCGATGCTTCAAAGCAATTTTTGGAGTTGTGAGGAGTTGAACCGCCAGAGATTTTGAAACGGATTGTTACTGGAGATGAAACATGGGTCCATCACTTTGAGCTTGAGTCAAAACAGGAGTCCATGCAATGGTATAAAGGTGTCACAATCGGCTCGAAAGTTGATGGCTACTGTTTTTTGGGGTTGTGGGGAGATAATTCTGATTGATTACAAAGAAAAGGGGGCATAACCGGAGAATACTACGTATCGATACTAAATAAATGAAAGGAGGCCATCAAAGAAAAACGTCGAGGAAAGTTGGTAAGGTGTATGTTGCTCTTGCAAGACAACACACTGTTCACAAAGGCAGAGTTCCAATGGTTGCTCTGCACACGCACGAACTTTTGGACCTCCCCTCGTATTAGTGGGATACAGTGCAAAATTGTTCAAATAAATATTGTTCCTCCCCAGGTCACACAGGCTCCACCCTGGTGAGCAGCGCGCTGTGGGCTGACGTGTGCGCCATAGCGTGGTCGCTGCGCGCGCGCCAGCAGCTGCGCGGGCTGGGCGGCGAGCTGCTGCGCCAGGCCGCCTGCCACGCCGCCGCCCGCCTCGCCGCCGCCGCCGCGCCGCTCGGCGCTGACCGCGTCGGTACGTACGTACGGCTATACGGGCGCGGAGCTCATACACTATACATACATAAGTTTCATAGCGTGCGCGCGCGCCAGCAGCTGCGCGGGCTGGGCGGCGAGCTGCTGCGCCAGGCCGCCTGCCACGCCGCCGCCCGCCTCGCCGCCGCCGCCGCGCCGCTCGGCGCTGACCGCGTCGGTA
>JAATLQ010024548.1:25604-49019 GCA_013421005.1 Heliconius erato x Heliconius himera
TACACGTCAAATGTGATCTAAAATTCTAATTTCCAATTGAAATAACATATTAGCCGCCATATTTAACATATTACTGCCGTGTGATTCCGGCCTAGAATAGGATCATCCTGGTACTGGAGGTGTCGCCAGCAATGGCAACACGCATGAGCAGACTCGGCCGGATCAATACCACCCCCGGCATTTAAAACCGGCATGAAGTTGTGGCTTTATGCCACTGCGTTCCGCATCAGGTAACGACGGGGTCCGGCGCCCAACCCACTTTAAAGGCAGGCAACGCAACTGTAGCTCCTCTGGAGTTACACGGGGTCGTGGGCGGCGGTAATCACTTACCATCAGGTGACCCGAACGCTCGTTTGCCTTGTTCTTTTCCATAAAAAAAGAATACAAAATTAAATTTAAAAAAATCATGGCACCATTGTCAATCAGCAGGCAGCCAAGATAGAGAGAGACCTTGGCCGTCTTTAGGTTTTAATGGGTATTATGGACGGCCTACATCTGGCTATCCATGAGATCTACATAACCTGCTCGAGTGCCCTATTAGGGCAGAGCATCACTATTCTATATGTACAATATAGAATGATGATCAAACACATAAATTTACATTTTATTTGGAGTGAAATCAGAAAGAATATTTTACTTTATAGATGAATGGTTGAACTTAGTTGAAGAATGCTTAGCACACGAAGTCCAAGTGATAAGAGAGAAGGCCATCGAAGCTCTACCTCATATATTTGAACAGTACCTTAAAGACGACAACCTGCAATATGGCGATGTCGATGCTAAGCAAAAAAGAATGCAACTATTAGAGAAATACTGTGAACAATTGGGAAATACTGGTGTCAATGGATTGTTCTTGAGGATGGGATATGCCAGAGCTATTGGTATGTAATTATATTATGTCTTTTTTGTATAAAATAATATCACTTCCATCGATGTACGCTTAATTAGTACAAACTAAATAACGTCACCAGATTTTTTCTAATATACGAGATAAGCAGAGTAAAAAAAATATTTTAGAATAGAAAGCAGTCGTGGGGCAGTGGACTTGAGTCTAACTTTAAAGGCGACGGTTGTGGCTTCAATTTTCACTTAAGAGATTAAATTATTTTGATTTCCCTCTCTCTGGTACCAGAACTTTCTCCTCAACTAACTCCTCAAAGGTAAACAAAGTGTCTCAACACATGAAACTATAAAAAATATAAATTAGGAATTCATAATTTCAGGTTCTCTACCAAAGTTTGTGCTAGAATCACAAATGAAACTAGTGGTCGATTCTCTAATATCATGTACCAAAGTGACAGAGGCCACTCAAAAGTGGGCTGAGTCACGTCGAGACGCTGTCCTGGGTCTGACCGATGTCTGTCGTGTACTAGGACTTGGTAGTGGGTTCATTAACTACGTGGAAGATATAAGGGAGGCTTTATTAGAGTGTTTAGAGGAGTATACGGTGGACATGCGTGGTGACATCGGAGCATGGGTCAGGGAAGCTAGTATGACTGGTTAGTTGAGTTTTGTGTTTATAATATATTTACGCTGAAATAATATACACGCTGAAGAGCTTGAAGGCGTCCTGACGCAGAGGTACAAGCGTGTGACTGTGAACGCGATGGTTGTGGGTCCGTTTCCCACTCGTTGGATTGAAATATTTAATATTTTCATTACCTCGCTCTGGTAACGATGCAAGCAGCGTTGAGTACCAGCCTTGTTTTCAATTTTATTGATAGTGTAGAATGTACTGCAACTGTATTATGTTTTAGACGAATAACTAAAATACAAGAAAAATATATAACATATCATATTGTTATATGCAGGCTTACTGTCACTATCGCGCCAGTGCGCGTCGGAGGCGCCAGCGTTGAACACCGCGAGCGCCGTAGCAGCGTTGGCGCGCGGCCTCGCGCAGCACGCCGTGGAGAAGATCGACAGGACGCGCGCGCACGCCGGACGCGTGTTCACGTCTATGCTGCACCAGTGAGTGTCACGACACTGGCCAGCAGCACAGCGCGCCCATTTTCAATTTAATTCCCACTAAGTGGATACCATTTTTTTCCTTTTGTTCACTCGGATAAACTTAAAATAGGGCGTTGACCTCTCCCACTCAACACGCAATGTATGCGTATTGTCCGGTGCTGGAGTGTTTTGGAGTGTCTTAACACTACGCCTAAATTATACAGCGTGAGGCTAAAAAATGTATTAATAAATAGCCAAGGCCAATCGTGGCGCAGCGGCCTTGTGGATTCAATCCCCACTGGAGAGAATGAAATATTTACTTAAATTTATATTTCCATTTCTTCGCTCTGGTGTCGAGGCAAAGTACGGCGTTGAGTTCTGCCACTCAACAAGCAATGCCTTTAGAATTCGGCAGAAAGTGGGTGGGAAGGGAGTTTCGTAACAATAGGTGCCCTCTGCCTACCATGCTGTGTGCAGAATACAGTGTGAAGCTGTATAAATAGTCAACAAGTAGTGGCCGCCCTGCAGTTAATCCTTCTGAAATTTGGCACATTGCTCCCTCGGAAACGAAAGAATAAAAAATTTTAAAAATTATAAAATCAAATCAGCTAACTTCAGGACGGCCACGACTCGTCGAACGTACTGTAAAATGCATAGTTTAAGTAATCACATAACTTAATTACAGTGATCCTCCCATAAACAATATACCTCACCACGAAGAGTTAAAACGTATCTTTCCTCAAGCGTCCTGTGAAACTGAAACAGAGGTTAACACCGAGGGTAGTGCAGGTTCAAATCTCAGTGAAAGCTCAGGCGTGGTACTATGGCTGTTCCCAGGACACACTATGCCTAGATTTGTTCAGTTGTTAGCCTTCCCCGCGTATAGATATCATGTTATTAAAGGATTGGTGGTCAGTGGCGGGGAATTAACTGAGAGTTTGGTAAGATTGTTGGTTGAACTATTTCTTAATGTATATATATATATATATATATATATATATATATATATATATATTATTTTTTGCATTTTTATTGTTTTATTATTTTCTTGATCAGTCACACTTTAGTGACCAGACCATATTTAGACCTTTTTTAGACTTTTTTTATTAATATCTGAAAGAAGGCATCCAATTTCAGATTTTTTTCAATCTTATTTATTTTTAGGTTAAACATACAACGCAATCTCTATACTCATATCTAAACTCCTTACACGACGACCTCGATACGTTGAGGAGCATTTGCGATACAATTGTCCAGGTCTTCGCTGATAACATCCATGTTAAGAGAATAACGGGGCCTATTTTTAATTTCTTGGACCGGCTTTTGAGTTCTGGTATGTGTTTTTTTTTCTTAATTTATTATAATATTTGTATAATTTGATTATATCTTTTGTTTAATAAATTTACTTTAGTATCTAGTACAAACTGACGTCTATTTAGTTTATTATATTGCAATATCAATAAAAATAGTCCGCTTCACTATCGAGACATTGCTTGTTGAGTGGCAGAACTCAACGTCGCGCTTTGTCTTGTCTCTATGGCTAGGAAATGAAATCAATGCGTTCGCCCGAGTATGTACCAATTGAACACACAAACTACGCCACGACAGCCTCAACGCATATTTTTTTATGTAGCTCACGTCTTAGTTTCTTTTACCTGTTCTTTTACTTTGGCTTAGAATTTATATATAGCATTATTTACTGCTATTGAACTATACAATAAACAGTGTTTTATCACTTTCTTTTTATATATTGTTTTGCAGGTTCTATATCGCCCATCTTGGAAGATCCTGAATCAACATTTGCCAAGGACATATTAAAATATTTACAACTGGAACTAAGAGGCGGGAAAAATATATACAAGTTACTGGATTCCATCAATGTGTTGTGTCAACTTATTCAAGTGAGCGTTGTTATAAATTAATTGAATTAAAAAATAAATTAAATCAGCTTCATGCTGTATTCCACACACAGCAGCATAGGCAGAGGGAACTAAGTGTAAGACACTCCGCATTTCCTCGAATGTGGAACGAACTCGCAACTATGTCGCGTATACAATCTCATTTTGTGCCCCTGCGCCATTACTGGCCTTTCTTTTGTTTTTAAGAAGATGTCATCAGGTTGACGCTGTATCGCTTTGCCTTGACACCAGAGCAAAGAAGTGGAAATATAAATTTAAGTAAATATTTCATCTCCTCGAGTGAGGATAAATATTTCATCTCCTCGAGTGGGGATCGAACCCACAACCAGTCGGTTTTACAGTCACACTTTGGGCCCCAGCGCCACGGTTGGCCTCAAATATAATGACATGTGGTTATGTGACGTTAGAAAATTAATTGGAAGTCGTTTTCTAGCTTCACGCCTCCTTCCTTCCCGTCTTGCACGGACTATAGACATATAGTTAGTTACAGACCACACTTTTTCCAACTTTTTAATTACAGTATTTAGTTTTTATCTGATATTTAAATTAGGCTTATAATAAGTTAATTATTTTTAACTATTTAATTTTGAGAAGAAATGAAAATAGTTCATTACCCTGAGTGGGGATTGAATCTACTATGATAGCTTTGGTAACACCTAACACGCTGCCTCGCACATCAAGTGATGCGTGGGGAACGAAGTGCCTCAATACTTTATTTCCTCTGATGAATGTTGTATATTTTGGAGATAATAAAGTATGTGGTGGTGGTGAGCAGGTGCGCGGCGTGTGGGCGGCGGCCATGGGGCAGCTGGCCATCTACGTGTGCTACGGCGACCGCTACGTGCGCCGCTGCGCCGCCGCGCGCCTGTACGAGGCGCTCGCGCTCTACGGCGACGCCTGCCTCGCGCCTGCCCGCCTCGACCAGGTACTCTGTTGCACTCCTGCTGCCCTGGTATCTGACCTGTCAATTACTTGACGTTATATTGTTTTATTTTTGTTATACTCGTATATACTATATTTAAAACCTTTACTGTGTGACACATTACTGTATATTTTTAGATTTTTTGTCTTGCCAAGACAAATCCTGTGCCAAGACACTCCGACCTTTTCGCCCGAATTCGAGATATTGCATGTTAAGTGTTGGAATTATCCACTGTGCTTTATCTATCTATACCAGAGCGGGAGCTTTATCTATACCAGAGAATAAAAATATTTTGTTTATTTCCCTCCAATGGGAATCAAACTCACAACCGTCCCATTTACAATCATATACTATGCCGCGACAGCATCGCTTTAAATTATGTGAAATTTGAATTTTATTGTAGAACATTCATAAAAAAGTTTTTTTGCAGGTAATGACAATTCTAGCTGAAACTGACTGGGAGAAGGACGTGTCAGAACTACGGCCGATACGGAATCAAATCTGCGACCTCATGGAGATCAAGCGGCCCGTCATGAAGCAGAAAGCACCATAATATCTGTGATTTAATCATTTAAAATTATATCTTAATTCGCTTAAATGCCACAAATAATTATATGTTGCTTCGTGCCTTTACTAAGATATAGTGTATTATTTATTTAACAATATTAAATTGCATTTTTTTTTTAATATTATTTGATGAATTGTGTATGAGATTTGTGTATGGAGTATATTATGTTTTTACATATCCTAACAAAGCGATAATAAAATACTTATTCTTATAAAGATTGTTTTATTTAAGAGATTGAGTACAAGGAACCAGTAAGAACACAACAGGTTGTGGGTTCGATTGTGGGAGTCGAACGCACAACCTCGAAATGAAAATATTAAATATTTCATTTCCTTGTTAAATTTATTAACATTATTTTATTGTGAAGTTGTAATAATGGTCAATTACATCCAAAAGGGTAAATCCATCCAATTACATCCAAGGTCTTAAAGATTTCAGTACGAATATAAAATTAATGTGCATTGAAATGTTCAACAATTTACTTTTTTTATAAAATATTTCGTAGTCGTCGTATTACTTTGTTGTTGATTGTAAACAATTGTTGACAAAAAAATTAAACGATCGTAGTTGTTAATTAAAAAATATTTTTTTTATTTAATAAGCTTAAGCTATTCTTGATTTCAATATTTTGTAATCTAAATGAATCAACATTGAAATCATTTCAAAATAATCTATAGCTTATACTTATAGTAATACAGCTTATAAAAATTTTCTGCTTCATTTGTACAAATATATTAAAATCTATTATTTACATAAATTAATTTATCCAATCCATTTACCCATCGGTAGAATACTTTAAAAATATATTTTCAAATATTGTTAGTTTTATATCAACACTTGTAACGAGTTGGGGTCTTGAGGCGCCTCAGCTATGAGATCCGACCAGAATGTGCCATAATTCTTCAGAACTGTGCCTCTGTAAATAATATTTCAGATTATTATATAAATGTGTGTACATTTAAAAGTATTTATAACATAATTTTGTGATATTAAATTTAAATAATAAAAGTGAATAAGAAAATGAGGCCAGTTGTGGCGTAGGGGCACAAAGTGTGACTGTAAAATCGACTGGTTCGATCCCCACTCGAGGAAGTGCAATATTTATTTACATTCATATTTTCATTTTTTCGCTCTGGTGTCGAGGCAAAGCGCGGCGCTGAGTTCCGCCACTCAGCACGCAATGCCTCTAAAATTCGGCGGAAAGTGGGGAACGGAGTGTCTTAACACTAGGTTCCCTACTTATATACCCCACATCCTCTGCCTACCCTGCTGTGATACAGGGCATACAGCGTGAAACTGATTTTAATTATTGTTTTTTTTAATAAGAAAATATTTAATACTGGAAAATAGTTATTAATAGGGATAGTTTTGAATGTAATTCAATGGTTATAATTTACTATGTCCTCCAATTTTTTAAATATGATGTTATATTCCAAATTTTTATTTTATTTATCAAGAAATGATTTATCTTAAGATTAAACATAAATACTTTTTTAATATAAATTCAAACTTAGTATGGATATCACTTAAAATTCTATTAAAGGGGTAACTAGGACGTGTATATGTAAAATCGACTTATTTCGCCAGGAACCTAAGTTTTAAATTAATTTTTAAAAAATCTAATATGGTTTTAAAGTGTCATTAATCATACTACGTTGCGCAGTCCCGTTTTAATTAAAAAAATATATAACCACTTTGTTCTGAGATAAATAACGATATAAATAATTTATGATTAGGAATCTCTGTAACTCATAGTTACACAATTTTAAATTATTAATTAGTTACTGTCAATTTCTCCATTTTATATTTCTGAATCCAATTCTGTCAGAATAAGCAGAAATAAATCAACGCCTAAAGCAATGTAGGTTATAATTTAAATTACAAGGCCGTTAAGAAATCACACATGTGTAAAGGCTATTTATTTATATGACGATATCCTAAAGCTGCAACTACATGAGAAGAATATATATAATAAAAAATGCTTTAACGACGAAAGTTTACCATTAGACTAGGGTAAAAAAATAGCTTCACGCTGTATCCCGCATATAGCGGTAAACAGATTCTCGAATCTAGTGTTAAAACACTTCGTTCTCCATTTTCCTTCCAACTTCCTAGAAATGCGTTTTGAGAGGTACAAGGGCAAAAAAAAATTACGCCACCACTTGTTAATCCAATTGTTATGTAAATTTTTAATACTTAATTGGATTATAGTTTTTACCATTATTGATGGAGATATCAATGTTTGTTTAAATTATCATAATTACAATGAGAGAGGCCAGTCTTGACGCAGTGGTATAAGCGTGTGACTGTTAACGCCATAAGTTGTGAGTTCGATTCCACTCGAGGAAATGAAATATTTAATATTTTTAATTTCTTCGCTCTGGTGTCGACGTAAAGCGCGGCATTCACAACAATACACAATGTCTCCAGAATTCATTGGAAAATTGAGAGTGGAGTGTCTTAACCCTAGGCTTTCTCTGCCTACTTTGCAACATATACCTTAAATGTGAAAAAGAATCATATAACGATTTTTTATAAATGTGGTCAGTCAGTCATATTTTTCCTAAACATATATAGCTTGTGAAAAACAGGCTTTAGCAGTAAACTACGGTCAGAGCCAATCTTGTGGACGTAAGTTCCGTTCGAACTGTACTAGCTAATATATCTGTATCGTTTAGTTTCATCTAAACGTCTTTGATACTATATGTTAGATTACACAACACTTAAGTATATGGGTCGAAGTGAAAGGTGCTTATGGGGCGGGCTATCGAAATCATATTTTCTTATATATATATCCTAAATACATGATATTATAGTAGCGAGTTATAGTTGGTCTGTTGTTAGGTGTCGGTTCAAATCTAGAATGGCTTTGTTTTATATGTAGGTTATGTAATAATGTATTAAGTATGTTAGACAATATTCATTGAAAATTGGAGAACGAATTAAATAACTGTCTTTGAGAATATTCAATTAAAATTGTCCACTTTGCTATTATTTTTATTAAATACTTCTTCTTTTTCAAAGACATTAAAAAATGTATGAATAAAAATATTTTTTCAATATTTTTCAATAAAGTTACTATACACTACATACTTACATATGTATATATTTAATAGGAAGATTACCAAATTTTAGTACAAAGTGAATATTATTTGTTCTTGATAATTATTTTAAAATTGTATTTCAAAGCTTCAATAATTAAATACTTTTATAATTTAATTCAGCATCTGTGGAGAATATTAAATTAAAATTTTAAACTACAATTTTTATTTCTCGATATTTTTGGCTTACTTACGTAAAGTACACCCGTCCTTGTTCACTATTCGGTGCTTTCCACACGAATGTACCTCTTATTTTCTCTTTGGGATCAGCGTGAGTGATGGCGGAGCATTCCGGTATCAGTGTGGTATTAGGGGTCACCTCCCACGAACCTATCCATTGGTTGGTCTCTATGGAACGTGCCTGGATGAAGAAACCTTTGAAGGGTTCCAAGCCGTCGACGTGTACTGAAATATATAAAAATCGTGTAAAAACCTTAGATGTTTTATAAACATTTGAAATATTATTCGAGGCCACTTGTGGCGCAAGGGCACAAAGTGTGACTGTAACACCGACTGGTTGTGGGTTCGATCCCCACTCGAGAAAGTGACATATTTATTTACATTTGCATTTTCATATCTTCGCTCTGGTGTCGAGTTGAGTCCCACCACTCAACGCGCAATGCCTTCAGAACTCGGTGGTAAGTGGGGAACAGAGTGTCTTAACACTGGGTTCCCTCTGCCTATCCTGTTGTGTGTGGGATACTAATTTCGACACGGTATTTGTAGGAAATCTAGTGCTTAGTTCTGTATCAATTAACTTCATAACAAACAGCAAAGTTTCAATGTTTTTGTTAGTGGTATAATGTTACGTACGGCATTCAACAAAATTAAATTTCTCAAATCCAAAAGTGGAAATCAGAGAATCAAAAAAGACCATATTAAATGAAATTATTCAGATATTTGTTTAGACAATAAAAGTATTTTTTAAAATTTAAATTTTAAAATTGTAAGCCAGTGCATACATACTAACAATGCTATTAACGTGACGAGGCTGTCGAGGAGCCACAAAACAAGGCACCGTTTGACTGAAAACGTGAAGGTTGTGAGTTTGATTCAAACCCGGGGAAATGAATTCTGTCGACTCCCTTACTCTGGCAAGAAGACAAAGCGCGGCGTCGAGTTCCGCCACTGAACACACAATGTCTCGTAAACCAAGCGGTAAATGGAGAATGGAGTGTCTTAACACTAAGTACCCTGATTCTCTCTGTCTACCTTGATACGTAAACATTATTCCTTAAAAAATAACGTATTTAAAAAAAATAAGTTTTTGCCTTCACATCATTTTGTCTTCATCTTAAACTCGAATGTTATATCTACATCAGCATCTTTAGAAGAGGCTTTTATAAGAAGCTTTTGTATATAAATATTTTTTTTATATAATGACTATCTTATACTCAAGGTTGACAGCCATTAACTGGATTTTATAATATCTTGCTATTCACACGTTGAGTGATTTTATTATTATCACACTAATATTGTACTTAAATGTGAATGTAAGTTTGTTTGTTACGCTTTCACGCCAAAACTACTCAACTGATTATTATGAAACTTTGTACAGAAATGTTTTTAGAGATATAAGAAAGGCATTAGGATGCTTTTTATTAAAATATATTTAGGTACATTTTCACGTTGTAACCTGCACATAGCACGGCAGCAGGAACCTAGTGTTAAGACACTCCGTTTTCCTCTTTCTGCCGGATTTTAGAGGCAGAACTCAACACTGCGATAAACCTTGGTAGCAGAGCGAAGAAATGAAAATATTAATAATTAGTAATACCTTCCCCCGAGCGTGAATCGAACCCACAACCGTCACGTTAAATAATAATAAAAGTTAAGTCAGAAGTTTGTACCTTTTCTTTACGATGGCCTCTAAAAGCATTTAAAGATATACCTAAGTAACCTTAGATATGGTCCAGTTATAAGAATCTGACGTCAAGATGAGCGGGTCAAGAGAGCGGTTGCCTTAAGTGCGTGACCTCAACTTATAAGTTCTAAATTGCGGTCGCAGTTGCGTAACTAATATAAACTAAGTTGATTACTTTTAGGATTCCGTACCTTAAATAATAAAAACGGAACCTTTATAGCATCACTTTGTTGTCCGTCTGTCAAGTCCGTTTTGTCAAGATTATTTATCTAGAGATTGCGTGGAGGTATCAAGCTGATATTAATATCATATATTCAGATTTATAGTTTCTTGAAGCCCAAAAAAAATTAAACTTGTAAGTCAAGGCAGTCAAAAGATATGAGATTCATGCATTGATTTTGATGCATTTTCTTTGAAATTTGGTCCCGTGGACCTACAGTTATGAAATTTGGCACAAAATGAGAACTTATAATACTAACAAAGGAAGAACACAAAAAAAAAAAGTTGTAGATATTCCATGGAAAAAGATTATTGCAAACTTAATTTGAAGTTCATTTTATATAAAATATGAGTGCATATGCCCAATTACTTAAGTTTGTAAGCTTTTATAAGTTGTATTTTCCGATCATCTATAATCATTATTTAGTACGGAGGCCTCAGTGGGTGAAGTCTTACTCGCACTTATCCGATTTTTTTAAACTTAATCTCCTTGTTTACTATGTGATGTTCATTTAATACAAAAATCGTATCATGACTTAAAATTTAAAATGTATTTATATGGTAGTTATGTAAACTCAAGTACTCAATGTCCAAATAATTCGACGAAACGTGAAAAACGGAAGTGTCTAAGTGGCAACGGAGTGTTACACTAGGTTCCCAGATTACCCATGCTAATCACGACTATAAGGTGAAACAAAAAAAATTTGTTAAAGATCTACGAAAAAATGGCGAATACGAATACAGAGTCGGATCTTTCTCATTCGGATATCCGTGAATATTTATCTAAACTATAACATTATAATAGTTTTTTTTGTTTTGTTTTTTGTGGGTTCGATCCCCACTCGAGGAGATGAAATATTTATTTAAATTTATATTTCCATTTCTTAGCTCTGATGTCGAGACTAAGCGCGGCGTTGAGTTCTGCCACTCAACACGCAATGCCTCCAGAATTCGGCAGAAAGTGGGGAACGGAATGTCTTAACACTAGGTTCCCCCTGCCTACCCTGCTATGTGCGGGATACAGCGTGAAGCTGATTTAGAATTAGCCTTATTAATATACAAGATGAGCGCTACACTAACACCTTTCATATTAACAACAACACGTTCCACAAAACCACCGACCAACCTTTCGGCCGACATTATAAAATTGTGCAACGTGAACAAAACAGACTGAATTCACAACCTTCTATTGTATGGTAATTATTTAATTAAATTAAATTAGCCCATTGAAATGTAATTTAATTATGTTTTATGTAAGAAATCAGATTATTCTATTAAGGATATGTGAGATTTGATTTGTTATTCTACAAGGTTCTTATACAATAGTATTCTTTATAGTTTTTACTCACGCTAGTACGGGTTGTTAGGCAATAAGAATATTATTACTTTGTATTATGTATTAGAATTCAACGTCATTCTTTTTGTTAAGCGTGCCGCGGATACCATATTTTTTATGTAAACTCCGAGCTTTGAGCTCCAAAAGGGAATCGAAGACAAAATCATTGTGTAAATGAAATCAGCTTCACTCTGGCGTCAAGGCAAAAGCTCAGCGTTGAGTTCCGCTACTCAAGATGCAATGCCTCGAAGAGTTCGGCGGAAAATGGGGAACGGAGTGTCTTCACATTAGGTTCCCTCTGCCTCCTCTGCTGTGTGCGGAATACAACGTGAAGCTGATATATGATTATATGGTCACAATAGAACATGCCACTAAATAAAACATTCAATATTAAAGACAAAAAATTATAAATTGTAATTTATGATAATAAACAGAATGCTGTTCAATTTGTAGGTGTATCTACTAGCAATGGTTTCGGTTCCTCTTTTAGACATTTTTTGTTAACTTTCCGGTCCCGCACTAAGCAGGGTAAGCAGAGGGAACGTGGGGCCCTAATGTTAAGGAACTCCGTTCCCTTTAATATTATTGTTTGTCATATAAATATGTAAGCACATACTTACATACGTTTATGTATTTCGTGATTAGCTAATTCCTTATTATCGACATCGAATAGGTATTTCAGTCCCTTTTTTAATGACTTCATATAATAATAATAAATATACTTTATTGTGCCTTAAAAAAATAATTAAAAGCTAATATAAAAGCTTTAAAATAAAAAAAAAATACAAAAAGTACCTTATCGCTTAAAGCGATCTCTTCCAGGCAAGCTTTGGATGTTGGAGTTGTATATAGGTGTATATATAATTATTTACAATTTTAGAAAACATATAAATGTTTGTATATTTAGAAGTTCACTTTTTTTTAAAAATCAAACTATTTTATTTTCTGATTGTGGAACAACACTTTAAAAATGTCAAAAAAAACTGTGAAATTATTATATTAAAATTTTATAATCCACTAGCATAAAGGAAACTAACCTGTTATCATAGAACTAGGTCCGTAGTACGAAGACGACGCCAGTATCCTATATGGCAAGGTCGACGACGGCTGCGTCCTGTGCTGGCCGTGGTTGGGCTGGTTCGCGCGGTCTTTTACACACGCGTCCACCGGCGCCCCGTCGGGGAAACTATTCACACTTATTAATACTGTTAATAGTAATAATACTATTAATATAGTTATTTGTAATTTACTATACATTTTTATTTTTTTTTTCAATTTGTGTGAATGGTAGGTTTTTTAATTGAAATTGAATGAAAGAAAAAATTAGAATCTACAACTGCTAAAAAATGTTCTGGCTAGTTTGCGATATATTTAGTATTGGTTTTTAATAATAATTTAAATTTAGATTATTTTAGTAGGTCAGTCAGTCAGTATAGACAATAATTAAAAACGATATATTATATTTTTGTGAATCTCTCAAAGCTCCACCGAGGAGTGCGCGTGCGCAGCGGTCACGCTCACTTTTGTAAGTCAACTTCGAAAGGGTCTAGAATTTGAACGAACTCAATTAAGTCTCATACATTACATACTGTTTAGTTTCAACACATTTTGTAAAATGCATTGCGAAAATGTCTAACTTGAGTCGAAATTAGATAAATACATAGGTTTACTATATTAAAAGTAATCATTTGCCAATACATACCGTACAACCTCCATAGAGTTCTGTCAATGTTTTAGTTTTTAAAAAATATTATAAGTACTATATAGTGTAGTTATAAAAATAGTTTTTGATAATATCCCAATTGTTTGAAATGATTTTTTTGAAAATTTGACTGTTGGTATTCTTCTTCTTTAAAACTAAAAATTGTTGATGGCTTAATAAAAAAGGCAGTTATTCATAATATATAATATTTCCCGACCGGCGGCGTTGAGTTCCGACACTCAACACGCAATGTCTTGTTCGGCGGAAAATGGGAAACGTAGTGTCTTAATACTAGATTCCATCTGCCTACCCTGCTGTATGCGGAATACACCGTGAAGCTGATTTAATTTAATTAAATTGTATATAATATTTATAAGGTTATTTAAGATAACATAGGATGTTCCGTCATTACATTAGAACAGCGGCTGCGACACAATAGGGTATAAAATGCCAAATATGGGCAGTAAAATCACTATCAAATAAATGATTTCTTTAATTCTTAAAAAAATTATTATATAATAAAAATGTAACTAAATAAAAATACAATAGTACACGATGATATCATCATTAAATTTTATCTCAAAATATTTTTAATTGCATCGAAATTGCTTTGAACGTCATGCGCCTTATTTGCCAATATCAGCTACTTATTGGCTGGTTCTAAAGGAGCATTAACTACTCAAGAACGTGATGAGGAATTCAGATAGTAATTAGTGATGGTGTAAACAAAGAAAAAACATATTTAAATAAATAATTTATTAATATATTTATTTACTTATCTACAAATACAATTTTATCACCCTCCGGTCTATTCGGTGACAGAAGATCGGGGTTTAGCTGCACTTCTTTGTTAGTATCAATATATTGCATAATTTCATCGAGCATCGTATCGTCTACATACTCATTTTCATCAGAAAAACTTATTTCTTCTACAGAAATATCGTAATCATTTTCCAATTTATTATTATCATTAATATTTCTAGTTCTATCATTACTTTCATTTAGTTGATCATTAAATGAGCTATTGTAGATACTCTCTGGTGTGCTCTGTATCCAATCAGGGCATCCGATAGAAACACTAGACGCTTTAGTAAAACCGTAATATTCATCGACATTTATATCTTGCCTTTGCGAGTCCCTATCTAAATTATGATAGCCTCCGTTGACTACGCCATAGTCGATGGTTTCATAAACTGGGTCCAATATTTCAGCTAATCTCTCAGTCGCTTGTATCGATATTATTTCAGCAACGTGTAATTTGGGTGTCATGTTCGTATATTGGGGTTTATCGTCACTTTGGGAATTAACGTTAGTACTGTAAGTAAATCGTCTGTCGGAGATGGGGTCTATGCTCATACGGGGGTAATTGCTTCTTATACGAGAGGTGAATGCGTCTTCCGTTTTCCTGTACGTTGCTTTGATTAATGTCCGCACCTGTAAATATTTTGTTGCTTGTGAATATTTAGAATTAAAATATACTTTTTGGTAGAGACGACACAATTATAAATCAGCTCTCCATATATAATATATTTTAATATCCTGCCGTAAATATTTAAGCAATCTCTTGGCACGCATCATAATATAAAGTTTGTTTTAAAATACTGTCGTCTTTCTGTTTTTAATATTAATATTACTACATAGTAACATTAGTTAGATGACACGTACGTAGGTCAAAATATTTTAAACTAGTTGTTTTAAATAAAAGAAAAACAATTTTTTTCCTGACAGTACATTTGCTAAAAGGAAAATATTTCTCCAAAAAATGTACTTTTTTTTGTATCATAAAATTAATAAATAAAAACAAGTCTTCAATCATATTACCTCCTTATTAATATAGCAGTACAGCATAGCTACCACGAAGCCTTGCAAGCCTTCCATCACATAGGCTATGAAATAATACGCCTGCTCCCACACGCAGTTAGTGGTGTTGGGTCGTATCGCCGTAAATATGAATTGTGTGCCGAATATCGGCATTAAAAACAGCGTGGCTTTTGCTGTACTCCTGGAAATATAAGATTTAAATTAAACATGATTTTTTTATGATGTTGTATAAATATTTTTTTAAAGCGCCGTCGTGGGACAGATGCACCACGTGTGGACTGTAAACGCGACGGTTGTGGGTTTGATTACCACTCGATAAAATTATATATGTAATATTTTTATTTCCTCGTCCTACTAACAAGACAAAACGCAGCGTTGAGTTCCATTAATCAATACGCACTATCTCGTAAAATTCGGCGGAAAGTGGAGAACGAAGTGTCTCAACACTAGGTACCTTTTGCCTTCTCGGTTATATGCAGAATACAGCGTGTTGTTAAAAAATATAATATTATACATACAATATATATTTATATATATAAATAAATAGCAAATAAACACTTACAACTGATTAGCATTCTCCGAGTTCCGTATCTTAGTCAGCAATACTCTCAAAACATCAATGAATAGAATAGTATTGACTACAAGTATGAAGAGTCGGGGCGCGTCCAACGCCCACTGCAGATGGGGGGTGGTGTACACCAACCAGCACGAGTGGTCGTCCAGCAACGCCATGGCCACTGACCACGCGACCACAGGCAATATGGTGACCACTGTGCGATATATTACTTAAATTAAAGCCATATTATATGATAAAAATGGAGATAGTCATTGAGGCAAGTGATGTTTGTGGATTCAATTACCACGTGAAAAAGAAAAAAAATATAAATCAAATCAGCTTCACTCTGTATCCCGCGCACACCAGGGTAGGCAGAGGGAATCTAGTGTTAAAACAACTCCGTTCCCCAATTACTACCGTATTCTGGAGGCGCTGCGTCCTGAGTGGCGAATCTCAACGCCGCACTTTGCCTCAACACCGGAGCGAAGAAAGAAAAATGTAAATTTAAATAAATATTTTATTTCCTCTCCACTCAGGAAATGAAATAACTGAATACTTTCTTTTCCTCTCTCTGTGTTGCGAACTCAACGCCTCGAGATTCACTGGAAAGAGTCTTAATGACGAATGGCGTGTTTTAACACCAGGTTCCCACCAGGTTCCCCTTCTTACTCTGCTATGTGCGGTACACAGCGTGACGACTAAAAAGTCCATTTTGGCCAAATTAGGAAGTATCTGTTCATATGCAACGGTTGTTGGTTCAATTCTCATTAGTACAGCATCTATTAAATATATGTATTTTACTGATCTGTCTGATGGGAATTAGTATTAATTAAATTATGTATATTTTTTATTAGTTACCCACAAAGTAAAAAAATCATCTTTCTATAGCGCCGTATGTCTACTATGACGTATTTTACTGTATTGAAAGATTGCTATATATTTTTAAAACATTGCTAGTCTTAACTCTCAATATAATCATTTTTTATTTTTACGTAATTTGCTTTTTTTTATAGAGAATTTAGTGCTATATTTTATTTCTCCTCAATCAACAACAGATATTATAACGAGGTGGCGGAGGAGGATTATTATCAATAAAAAAGTAACCCAAAAAAGTACAGAACGGAGAGCTAACACCCTCCGCTCTGTACAATTTGGCCTCCATGTTTCTATACATGCTAGGAATATATGTTGCTTGCTGCTTTAAAGTAAAGGAAAAGTGTGTTTGAAATATCACAATATTACAAAAGCAAAACTTTTGCCTATGAATAGTCTTAATTTAAAAAATAACACCGTCGCCGTTGAGGCCGTCGTGGCGCAGGGACTCAAGGATGTGACTGTTTCAAAGAAATTAATTATTAATATTTCCATTTCATTGCTCTAGCACCATGGTAAAAGCTCAGCGTTGATTTTCACCGCTCAACATGCTATGCCTCGAAAAATTCTGCGGAAAGTGGGGAGCGGAGTGTCTTAACTTGTCTACCTCTGCCTACCTTACTGTGTGAGGGATACAGCGTGAAGCTGATTTATTATTTATTTAAAACAAAACACTAACCTGCCCCAATACCATAAAGCCATTTTATATTCAAGTTGGCTCTAAAAACTGCCACAATGAGTCGATGCAAGTATATCCCTTCAACCAGCATGCACGCGAACACGGCGTTGGCGGCGGCGCGCTCGGCCACCGCTAGCACACGGCACGCCACGCCGTGTGTGGACATCGCTGTGTCACTGGTGTTGGTCAGTTCGTCTATGTATATCTGTAAAGTAATAGGGGATTTAACTTCGTTGGTTTTGTACTAAAATATTTTCTAAAAATCACTAAAATTTTCTAAAAAGCTACCCTGCTATGAGGGAACCTAGTGTCAAAACGCTCCGTTCCCAACTTTCCGCCGAATTCTGTTATAATTTATTTTTTATTTTATTTCTGTGGTTAATGCTGTTTGAATCTGTTCAATTAAAGTAGAGCTTTATTGACTTTTTGTCGGAAACTTTATGGGATTTGGGATTTACATTTTTTTTTAGCGTCACGCTGCATCCCCCGCACAGCGGGTTAAGCAGATTGAACCTTGTGTAAAGAAACTCTGTTCCCCATTCACTCTTTCGTTCACCCAAATTGTGGAGACTATGCCTACCAGCGCGAAGAAATGAAAATATTTAATTTCCTCACTCACAACCAGTCGCGTTTACAGGCACACTTTGTGAGTCTGCGCCACGACTGGCCTTTTACTGTAAGCAAATCTGTAAAAACATAAAAAAAGTCTGCTAAAATTAAAGGTTACATATTAGATGGGTATTTACTAAATAAAAATGAAAATAATTATCACTTCATACATATGTGTACTTTGTAATATTTGGCCATTCTAACTTAGTAATCAAAATTCTCTCAAAGTAAAACTTAAATTCGATTTTGTCCTAATACCATACAAGTCACTGATTTCTTACCTCGTTCCTACTAATCATGACCAGGATATTCCTCACAATGATCGCAATCAACAGATTCCTGTGCAACGCTACACGAGTGACCCTCAATCTTTTGTAGAATAAGAAAATACAGACAGCAGGCACGCAGGCGACAGTAGACAGCGCCAGCATGGCGATGTGGAAGCGGTACCGGGAGACGAGGCGCGGCGTTATGCTACACGTGCTGTAGTCCGTTTGTAGCTCCCAGGTGCCGTTTGGATGGCATTGTTTAGTACTGTAGTCTGAAATATATCTTGTAAGTTGAATTATTAATGACTAATATAGGTCTCGTGGCGTAAATGGGATAAAATTTCAATTCAGACACTGTCGTTCCCCAATTTCCGCCGAAATCTTAAGGCATCGCATGGTGTGTGCGGACCTCAACGCTGCATTTTGCCTGGTTACCAAAGCAAAGTATATGAAAATGTTAAATATTTCATTCCCCCGAAAGAGAATCGACTCTTGTGGCCCTGCTCTACAACAGCCTCAGCGGTCTTTCTGCGCCTACTGTACTTTAACGCATTATAATATGTTTAAAGCACTTAAATATTGTACTTTTAATAACTATCGAAATAAAAAAAATATATAAATATGTTAAAAAAAAATCATAAAATTCTTTAAAAACAATCAGTCACTAACTTATATAGATAATTACGATATTTATTTTGATAATGAACTTGTATTTGGGAGGTACCTACTTCCCTATCATTAACATCAAAGAAAATTGTTGGAGAGATTATATCTGATATCAATTCAAATTATAATATATTTTTTAATAATAATAAATTATGCTTAATTTTTTTTAACAAGGTGAAATTATCAATGCTGTCAGTTCAAGGAATAATAACAGGAGCCCCGCAAGCAGAAGGCCGGCAGAGAAATTCCAGAGCCAAGACACTCCGTTGCTCACGCATTGCTCAATTCCTCGAAACTGCGTGTTGAATGGTGGTAATTAACTCTAAGCTTTGTCTTGTTACCAGAGAATAACTCATTCCGCCAAGTGGGAATCAAAGCCATAACTGTGGGTGTCTGCGCTTTGAAGGCGGTTATAAGTATATTAAATATATCTTGAGTATCTCTAGTTATTAATATATATATACCAAAGAAAATTTATCTGTCTTAAACTTACACAACAGATTATTATTATTACTAACAGATATTTAAATTTTTAAGAATCTGCTTAAGAAAGAATATAACTTACGGTTACATAAGGGTCCAGTATTAGAATACGCAAACTCAGGACAAACAGAAGTAGCCACAGTCCCATTGGGCTGAGACTCCCAGCACGTCCATCCATCGAATGTTGGAGAACACTCGTCATCTATGTAGAGAAAAAGAAGGTCAATTATAGAAATATTACATTAATATATTGCTTAAAATACAAAGTTTGTATATGTGTTTTCCTTCTGTTAGATAAAGTAGAGTAGTCTGGTAGATCCTATATGATTTAAACTTTTATAATCGTTATATAGGGAAGTTAAAAAAATATTAATGTCAATTGGAAATTTTATCATTATATATTTAAGTATGAAAAGTATGAAATATAAACCAAACATATCGCTATATATTTAGATAAATGAGGCCAATCGTGGCGCAGCGGCACAAAGTGTGACTGTAAAACCGACTGGTTGTGGGTTCAATCCCCACTCGAGGAGATGAAATATTTACTTAAATTTATATATTCCATTTCTTCGCTCTGGTGTCGAGGTAAAGCGCGGCGTTGAGTTCTGCCACTCAACATGCAATGCCTCCAGAATTCGGCAGAAAGTGGAGAACGGAGTATCTTAACACTAGGTTCCCTCTGCCTACCCCGCTGTGTGCGGGAAACAGCGTAAAGATAAATAAAACTGATCATGAAAAATATTTAGGTCTTATAATGGATAGCAAGTTAACCTGGCAATACCATATTGATCATCTTAAAAATAAAATATCCCCTTTGGTAGGAGCACTACGTAAGATTTCTTTATGTATACCTAATAAAATTCGTCCTATTATTTATAATTCTTTAGTGAAACCTCATATCGAATATCTTATTGAAATATGGGGAACTGCTGCGAAGTCTAACATAAAGTCATTACAAACCTTACAAAATAAAATTATTAAAGTTCTTTATAAATATGATTATATGACGCCATCCGTTGAATTATACAAAAAAACTAAATTTCTTAATATAAATCAATTATACACTTTAAAAACCTGCATGTTGATTAGAAAAATAATAACAAATAAAACACATTCACAATTACACTTTCATAAAAAAACACATACATATCACACTAGAAAACGTAATAAACTAGAACTTCCAAAAACCAGAACCAACTATGGAAAGAAAAACATTTTATTTGAAGGAGTTCAAATTTATAATAAACTATCAGACTTAATCATTAATAGCAAGAGTTTTCCTATATTCAAAAAACGTGTAATTGAATATGTGCAAAATAATTTATAAGTTAACGTAACCCCTACCTAAACATGTTTGTGTAATATTACTACCCGCAACATTTTATTTTACTGTATATTATTTATAAGGCAGACTTTTAAATGTACCCTCAAGAAAAATTATTGTAATTTCTTATTATAAGTGAACTTTTGTGTCCTTTTTGAGAAATAAATGTCTTTAAACCGAAGATAAAAAAATATATATTTAGATATACAATATTTTAGCGGAAATCTACTTTTGCATTTACATACGTACATTAAAAAAAAATTACCATCTTTATTGTATTCATCCATGTATTGATTACAGCAGCTGCTTGCAGCGTTGTAGCAAGACTCCCATCTTGACTGAGCTGTTGGAACTAAAGCATTGCGTATCGTACTTGTCACTTCTTCGAATGAGGGGTCGAATGGGAAACAACCGCAGGTACCATCGTCTTTAACCTAGAATATATTTAACTCAATTTAGTATATATACTTAGTCTTGCCCTAAATATTGTTGCAAGGAAAAATTGATTAATTGGAAAGCTTCTTTACAGTTTTCAGCATAAATACGGTCATTTTGTTTGTTTAAATATTGTTTAATTGTATTTTTTTTTCAATCAGTAAATAATATTTTTTCTGTGCTCCTTTTGCGTACCGCTTAAGTAGTTATTTTTATTTCACCATTCTATTCTTTTTTAAAATTAGCAGTTAAAAAAATAATTGTGCGTCTCTTATACAGTATGGAAGTGTCAGCACCACATTAAATGAAACCACAGTTTTAACTACTCTATAAAAGCCTAATATAATTCAGAAAAAAATAAATTCCCAAAAATGAAAAAGTTTTTTTTTCAAACAAAATAAATAACAAAATTGTCATTTTGAAACAAAACGCCATTTGTAAGGATGACGCACGCACACATAAACCTATCAAAGCAACACCGCCGCACACGCCTCATTTCGAAATCGAGTCGTATGTAATGGCGATAAAGTTCAAAGTTGTTTAACCTTTAGTAGTATTTTTGTAGTAGTAAGTGTTTATGTTATTGGGATCTATACGTAATCGCGTCACACGAAATACAGGTATGGATAAAAATCGTGAAATGAAATAAAAATCCTACGTCAAACTGTTGAGGCATCTTGATTAATTTCTTTAGGTATAGGTTTGAAATATTTTACCCTATATGCTGTTTCCGTAAATGGAGCGCTGCCTCTTCCACCCTGTAGACTGCAAGTCCAAGTAGTTTAAAATTGTGATAGTATTTATAGCCAGACTAAGTAAGAGTTACAAAAAAACCACAGAACAAAACAGAGCCGGCGTCGCGGTCCGGGTTCCCTCGCGGCCTGGAAGTCCGCTATCTATGACTTAAAAGCCATGAACGTTCTCATAAAATATTAGCTTGCAACGAAAGAAAACTGAAAGCGATTGTTTTATTCAAAGTCAAAAATTGTAACATTGTGTTGTTGTTAAAACTAAAATTTTAATATTTATAATTAACATAAATTAAAATTGTAAATTTAATATTTATTAAATTTGAATCCTAGAGCATTTTTTATACGTTGTGGTTGGCACAGCTTGAATCTGGTGTTGGTAGACGCAGCTTCTTTTGTGGCAACAAACATTTTTTGGTTTTGGTACGTTAACAGATTATTGTAATTTGAATAAATAAAAGCTGATTTAATTATATCTCATAAGTAAAATGCCACAGGCAAGCAAGTCTTTCAGTAATGCCAGTTTTGTCAATCAAGGCAGGTTGACATCCAAACAAGGCTGTTAGAACTGAATAAAAGCAACAAAAAAATTGAATGTAAAATGTAAACAAATATGTTGTTTGTTTTTATGCATTTTGGTGTTAGTACCTTTTTTCCATTAATAAAATTTCATAAGGTTAACGAGTTGTTTAATAAAAAAATCGTTCTTGCGCTATATAGTACCTACCTCGCAAAATATATCTGACCCTCATAAAATTTGATCTTGCCTCGCTACTGGAAACATGGGAACCTAGATTTTACTAAACGAATGAACCAAGATTGCACTACCTTCCCCACTTTTCGCCTAATTTTTGAAATATTGTGTATTGAGTGGCGGAACTCAACATCGTTTTATAAAAAAACCTAAATATTCAATAAGTGCTTTATTTAAATATCTATAATCAACTTACAATGAAATATATTTTATATGATTTTTTTATGGGTTTTAAACAATCAACAGAACGTGAAATCAATTAAAATTTATTATAAAAATAAATGTATTAGAACAATTAATTAAAAATAATACATTATTCCTTTACGTTTCTTTAACTAAGGGAAGAACCTTAAACTAAGGAAAGAAATTATACCAAAAATATGTAACCGACTAAGGAATATACCTACTGCCATAGGCACAAATTTTAAACAAGATGTCTTTGTAAATAAATCAATAGAAAAATTTATAGCTGAATATATTTTACTCGCTAAGCTAAGGGCACAAAGTGTGACTATTAACGCGACTCGCGTTCGATCCCTACTCGAGGAAATGAAATATTTATTAAAATGTATATTATCATTTCTTCACTCTAGTGTTGAGGCGAAGCGCGGAG
>JAATLQ010024559.1:3061-16628 GCA_013421005.1 Heliconius erato x Heliconius himera
TATATATATATATATATATATATATATATATATATATATATATATATATATATATATATATATATATATATATATATATATATATATATATATATATATATATATATATATTATATATATTCAAAAAGTAATGATGATTATTAGATACCTTTTTTTATAGCAGTATTTGAACCCGCGTCTCTTCAAAATTGTTCACGAAGCGCAAGTTCAAGTTCCGCTACGTCAAAAGTTTTATACGTTTCTAAAAAAGTATTTTTTTTGCTCATACTTACGGTATAACCATGGAGCTGTATATCATTTAAGCATAAAGAGAAAGAGAATCAGTGACATGAATCTGTATGCATCCATTTGAGAATCGAAGTACTTATAAATAACTTCATAACATCATCATCAACTGTATCCCGCACACAGCAGTGTAGGCAGAGGGAACCAAGTGATAAGAAACTCTGTCTTCCACTTTACGCCAAATTTTGGAGGTATTGCGTATTGAGTGGCGGAACTCAACGCCGCGCTTTGCCTGGACACCAGAGCGAAGAAATGGGAAAATACATTGCAAGTGAACATTTCATTTCTTCGAGTGGGAATCAAACCCACAACCAGTCGCGTTTACAGTCACACTTTGTGCCTCTGCGCCACGACTGGCCTCAATATAACCTTATAATATAAATACACAAATGTAAATACTTTAATAAGAAACATAATAAACCAATTTACTCACTCCTGGCGTTTCCAGCAGGGGATTCACAAGGCGTAGAGCTCGACTCTAAACTTTATTAGTTATAAATATGTTTTATTGCTGTAAGCCTTTTCCAGGGAAAGGCACGTCTTAAATTGCTCGACCACTGGATCAAAGCTTACCGTTCGTGCCAAGACGCTAAAACACAACCGCTAAGAGTGCTCAATGTAAAATAACACAATGTATATTCTATTCAGGGAAACTTTTGTGTTAATAATATATTTGGATACATCGTAAAAATAGGAAGGGATAGAGCGTGTGACTGTAAATGGTGCCGGTTGTGAGTTCGATTCCCATTCGAGGAAATTAACTATTTAATATTTTCATTTCATCGTTCTGATGTCGAGGCAAAGGGCGGTGTTGAGTTGTGTCTGGCAGCCCGCAATGTTTCCAGAATTCGGCGGAAAGTAGGGAACGGAAGCTTTTTAATGGGAACGGAATGTCGTACCAAATGGTTCCCGGAAACGGTGTGCCTTCCCTACTATGAGGGGGACACAGCGCTAGGACAAGCTAAAAAATAAAAAATATATGAAAATTGTTGTCACTGTGTGTACATGAAACTGGAAAATCATAGAGATTAGTCACAATGTCTTTTCTGTATGAAATAAAAATAAATAATAATACATTTGTATAATAAAAAGATATATTATTCGAGTACAAAGATATAATTTTCTTAAAACGTTGAGGTTATTGCTCCTCCACTAACTTGTTTCACAATATATAATACTTCAACTAAACAAAGAAAACAACAGACTAATTTCAAAACGAAAGAAGAGCAATGAAGACTCTATATTTTGTTTGATATGAACTAAAAATAAGTTAGTCTTGTCTTTACTGACTTTTAAGTCTAAAAATTTTAAACTATAAATAATTCTATATTATTTTATATTTATATTGTCTTTGGACTGTATCTCGTACACAGCAGGGTAGATAAACGGAACCTGGGGTTAAGACACTCCCCGCTTTCTGCTGAATTCTGGAGTCATTGAGTGTTGAGTGAGGGAACTCAACTCCGTGCCATGAAGACACCAGAGAGAAGAAATGAAAATATTAAAACTTTTATACTTATTTTTTTTCTTTTTAAAGCATATAATAGTATAATGCTTCTTTTATAAACATATTATTTAATAGTAGCGTACCGAAAGCATCAGCGATTTTACATTTATTTTTGCTAAACATTGTATGAAAATAAAATATTTAAGGAACAGTGCAAATGGGTTGTATGTAAATTGAGGGCGTTGTGGAGCGGGGGCACAAGCGTGCGACTGTAAACTATGTAAAGGTTATGGGTTCGATTCCCACTCGAGACCATCTACTCCTAAACTGAACTTACAAGCACATACAAATAACTATTATTACAATATCACGTAGTTCGTCATTTGTTACTCAATAAACATCACAGCAAAAAATCACATTAGTAAATAAATATATAAAATATAATAAATAAATAATAGAATTTTAAATCAACTTACATTCTAGTATTTATTCATTATCTGCTATTTTTTTTGCTGATACTGCTTTATTTTGATTGTAAGTTCAGTTTACATTAGATTGACTATACAGCGTTGCACTCGTTATTTTTAAATCCAGTATAAGTTGTTTTCGGGTTTTGACCCAAATTCTTTAAAAGTGTCAAATTACGGCACTGCAGAAATTGATCTATAGCCTTTATTAACATAATTGGCAGTGTCGATATATTTGTATCTTACAAAATTAGCTTCACGCTGTATAAAGCAGGGTAGGCGGAGGGAACCTAGTGTTAAGACACAACGTCGACGGAACTCAACGCTGAGCTTTTGCCTTGGTGCAAAGAAACGAAAATATTAATAATTTATTCCCTTGAGTAGAGATCGAACCCACAATCGTCGTTTTACAATCATCCTTGTACCCCCGCGCCACTACACACACTACTGGCCTCATCCTACAAAATTTTGTCTCAAATTGCCTAGGCAATTTAATTTAATGATATATTGTAATAAGTTATTATAATATAAATAATAATCAACGTTCACAGACAAAATACTTTCACTTGACTCGTACACGCGAGTGAAAACGCGACTTTAGAGAGTGCGATTTTAGTGACGATTTTTGATATTAATGTGGCGAAAGAGATAAGAAATTTACGTTCTTTCTTATTAAAATCCTTTATAAATGAATGTATTAAATGGAGAACATTTTTTTTTCGTTTTTACCACTTTATTCATAACATATATAGATGGGCCAGTCGTGGCGCAGAGGCTCAAAGTATGACTGCAAAATCGACTGGTTGTGGGTTCGATCCCCACTCGCGGAAATAAAATACTGATTTAAATTTATATTTTCATTTCTTTGCTCTGGTATCGCGGCAAAGGCGTTGAGTTCCGTTACTCAAATCACACTCACGCAATGCCTCCAGATTTCAACGGAAAGTGAGGAATGGAGTGTCTTAACACTAAGTTCCCTCTGTTTACCCTGCTATGTGCGGGATACAGCGTGAAGCTGATTGATATATATTATAAATAGCTATTTCTTATGCTAAGTTATATTTTGAGATATTCCTTTATGCGGATCAGGATTAATTGTCAATCTTTCGACCATTTAGTATTTAATCTTCTAAATTCTGATTCCGGCGGTTAATTCTTCTAATTAAATTGTAATATTTTTCTTGATTTATTTATGTTTGTATCGATTATAAAATATTTCAATGATGTATTACATTAAAAGTGGGTAACGTAAGTAAAAAGGAAAGTGGGTAACGGATTTTTTTAATGGGAACAGAATGTCATACAACTAGGTTCCCGGGAACGATGTGTATGAACTAACAAAAAGTTAGTGATGTCTTTATTGACTTTTAAGTCTAAAAATGTTAAACAATAAAGAATACGATATTATTTAATATTTATATTATTGTATTTAATGATGTAATAATTCAGTATTACTTATATCAAAATGACAAAATATTGTACTTTTTTTTGTTTTTTATGCAATCGAGGTTTTTTTATCGTTTTTCTTATAATACTACAATTGACTTAATCACCTCGTCTCTGTTGCAGAAATATAAATAGAAGTAAGAGGTATTATTGTCTTCCAGTAAATTTTATTTTAACTTAGCTCCTTGAGGTGTGAGCTGTGTGGGAGCGTTCTAGATTACCCATTTAATATTTATAGAACGTTTCGGGTGAAACAGATTACATTTTTTAAATATGTTTAAATAATTATTAAACACGTTTCGAAAGCCAGAAAGGTTTTGTGTTATCATTAAGTTGGTAGAGGCCAATGGTGGTGTAGTGGTACAAGCACGCGACTGTGAACGTGATAGTGTTGTGGATTCGATTCCCAGTTGACGAAATGAAATACGTACGTAATATGGTTATATTTCCTCACCCTGGTAACTAGGCAAAACTAGGTGTTGTTGATTCCGCCTCTTAACACGCAATGCCTCCAGATTTCTCAGAGAGAGAAGTGTCTTTATGGGAACGTAGTATCTAAACACTGGGTTCCCAGATTCCCTCTGCCCCCCTTGCTACAATGACACAGCGTAAAGATGCACATTTATTTTGAAAAAATAAAAAAAAAATACATTATGTTTCTTTGATCCATATGAGGTCATATGAAACATAGATTTATTAATAATTTTTTTATTTAAACTTGACATGATAATAGCAAAATATAAAAATAGCTACTTTGTCATATATTGTATTGACATAACTTCCTTCAAGCCAAATATTAATTTCCTTTTTGCGTCTTATAATACAATCTTTCTACCATTTAGAACTGTGTTTGTGTTTGTCTGTATACAAAGGGTTCGGTCCCTGAGGCTTTGAGAATAGAAATTCCTTGTTAGAATCCTTTGTCCTGCATACATTTTGTCTTTAGAGGCTTCTTGAAGACTTTTCTCGATATAAAACAAATTTTATCTACGGCAATATTTCGTAACTAATATAATCACATATTTCGTATTGCCGCATACCTTATATACTGCATATCTTTTTTTTTGATAGACTTACTTTTTTCTTTTGATTTATAATTATAAGAAATTAAGTAGAATCGAAAAAAAAATAAAAAAATATAGCATCATCCATTTTTTTAATATAAATATGATAATATTCCCGCAAATTTTATCAGGTTTACGCTGTATCCCGCACACAGCATGGTAGGCAGAGGAGATCTAATGTTTAGACACAGAAGAAATGGAAATATTCATTTGAATAAATATTTCAGTTTCTCGAGTGGGAATCGAATCCACAAGCAATCGCGTTAACAGTCACACTTTGTGCCACTGCGCCACGACTGACCTCGAATTTCATTATAAAAAATAATTGTTGTTTTACTCTCTTCTTTGGTTAAATTGATCATTTATGTAATGATAGAAGGATAGTTTAAACAAAATGACAAATTTTGTTTAAATCTCCAGTTAGATTAACCACAGCTAACCGCTAATACCGCAACACAAAGGCTTTAACATAAAAGACCACAACAGATTTAACCAAATATAATATCAAAGTTCAAAGACAAATAAATATTAGCAAATAAAATTAATGATTTAGTTGATGGCAGTTTCACTACTATTTATATTTTTATAGCATTTATTTATATTTTTTATATAGTGGATATTAATTAAAAGTCATTGCGTTCCGCCACTCAACACGCATTGCCTCCAGAACTCGCCGGAAAGTGGGGAATGGAGTGTCTTAACACTAAGTTCCCTCTGCCTACCCTGCCGTGTGCCGGATACAGCGTGAAGCTGATTTTTCTTCATTTAGTTTTTTTATTATTTCATATAAGTTGACAGTCCCCCAAAGTAGGTAGCCAACACATTAAAACTGAAGGGCTCCTCGGGCGTTGCGATATGCACCTTCTCATATGAAGAGTCTCGACGGTAACAATCAGCGTCTTCAGTTGCAGTGCTTGACCCGGTTCCGTGATTTTGCACCAAGTAAAAGTTTTAACCTCTTTTCTATCTTTTCTATTTTTATATCTATTCTATCACATTGTTTCTTCTAAAATGTAGCTTCAGTGAAAGTGGTTTGACCGTGAACAGGTTACGTAATAGTCAACTTCATGCTATTAGCGTTTAAAGTAATTTCTTTTTGTTTTAACCAATTTCATAACTATGCCTTTTTGTTTTGGAATCTTTCAATTTTAGTAAAAAATATGTTTTACTTTATAACCGTGCTAGTATTATGAAAATAATGCATTAAAAGTTACCGATTTTAAAAGTTTAGAAGTTTAGTTTGTTAAAAATATATACTTTTAATAATAAAACTTAAGCGACTAAGTTTTTTGACAAAACGAACAAACAAAAAGAAAATGCAATTATATCATTAAATACTTGTACAAAAAATAAATCAGCTTCACGCTGTATCCAGCACAAAGTAAGATAGGCAGAGGGAACCTAGTGATAAGACACTCCGTTCCCCACTTTTCACAGAATTCTGGATGCATTGCGTGTCGAGTGGCAGAACTCAACGACGCGCTTTGCCTCGACACCAGAGCGAGGAAATAAAAATATTTCTTCAAGTGGGTATCGAACCCACAACCAGTATATATACACAACCATTTACTATAAAACAACAATATAACGAAATTATTGAAACAAAACCATTATATAGTTAACTACTGGGGAATTACGTACGAATTAGGCGCAAACGCAACTATGATTTCATTTGCTGTGCGCATCCGTTACGAGGTCAACGGCCTGCGCGTTGATGCGCTGGGAAAATCACTTGTTATAACTGTTTTGCTGGGTAGATAGACGACTAATATTTTTTTCTTTTTCTTTCTATCTTTTATCGTGAATTGTATGTTATTTATATATTGTTATTTATTTATATATATCAGCTTCACGCTGTATCCCGCACACAGCAGGGTAGGCAGAGGGAACCTAATGTTAAGACACTCCGTTCCCAACTTTTTGCTGAGGTCTGGAGGCATTGTGTGTTGAGTAGCGGAACGCGGAACGACACCAACACTTGTAAATAAATATTTCACTTCATCGAGTGGGGATCAAACCCACAACCAGTCGATTTTACAGTCACACTTTGTGCCTCTGCACCACGACTTGTCTTTATATATATAGTTCACTGTATTTATATAGATACTGTAGATGTAAAATAAAAATTTAAGCGGTCTTTAAATTTGGTGTATATACAGACAATATTCAAGGTCGATGTTTTTAAATCTCCTTTGATGTCAAATTGAACAGTTACTTGTATATAATTTTTTGTTTTTATAAGCTTAGGTTGTTAATTAAAGAAAAATATAATTTATCTGTGCGTATCGATTCTTCTTGACGTAATTCAAAAGTATTTTAAAGTTTTTCTCTTTTTAGTCTGTCGGTGCGGTCGGGTCCTTTGTTTTTTTATATTTTTTAGGGTTCCATATCGCAAAAGAAAAAAAACGCAACTTACAGAATCACTTTATTGTCCGTCTGTCCGTCTAGGTATCAAGCCGAAGTTAATAACTATCAAATACATTCCATTGGAACACAGAAATGATCAAGCTTCTAACACTTCTTCACGTATCGTTTTAACTTCATTTTGTATGCAATACTTCGCGTTATGACCACCTATGGTACTTCCCGTAGAGCCGTATTGTAAGTTCTAACATCGTGTTAATTGCGTAAAGTGGAGAACGGAAGCGTGTCAATTAGAACGGAGTGTCATAACTCTTATGCAGGTTCACTTTGCTATCAACAAAAAAAAGGAAAATCAATATATCTTAACCAGCTTCACGCTGTATTCCGCACATAGCAGGGTAGGCAGAGGGAACCTAGTATTAACAGACGCCGTTCCCCATTTTCCGCCAAATTTTTTTAGGTATTGCGTGTTGAGTGGCGGAAACCACCGACGGGTTTTGCCTTGGTGTCAGAACGAAAAAATTAATATATTCGTTCCTCAGAGTGGGGATCGAACTCACAACCGTCGCGTTACAATCACACCCTTATAGCCTTGCGCCACGACTACCTAATCAATATATCTAAGTATACATTTTTTGGGAATTTTGTGGGGCACGGAGTATCTTACTTAACACTAGGTTCCCTCTGTCTACCCTGCTGTGTGCTGGATACAGCGTGAAACTGATTTTTTATACATTTTTTACAATGCATTATAGTAATATGATAGGTTGATAGTTTCCATTGTAATTATAAAGCTCGTTCACCATCACAGCGATCGACATGGATCATTGACATATTTATATTCCGCTTCCATATTTACCACCACTACTGCACATACCTAATTTAAATATTAATGCAATTATTTCAGCCACTTACTTGTTCGGAATAAGAGCTCTTTGGTGGTTTAATATCGCTCTAGTTTTTGATATACGTAGTGTATTTTGTTTCAGAAGCAATATTTTACCTGCAAGAAAAAAATATTTTAAATTTTGAGGCCGGTCGTGGCGCAGCGGCACGAGGTGTGACTGCAAAACCGACTGGTTGTGGGTTCGATTCCCACTCGAGGAGATGCAATATTTACTTAAATTTATATTTCCATTTCTTCGCTCTGGTATCGAGGTTAAGCGCGGCGTTGAATTCTGCCACTCAACACGCAATGCCTCCAGAATTCGGCAGAAAGTGGGGAACGGAGTGTCTTAACACTAGGTTCCCTCTGCCTACCCTGCTGTGTGCGGGATACAGCGTGAAGCTAATTTTAATTTATTTTTTGTATTAAAATATTTAAATAATAATATTCTTTAGTGTATATAGTTCTTTGATAATGACGCTGTGTCCTATTTTTTTTTATAATCACACTTGAACAGGCTGTATAACCTTTTTATTTTTTAATATAAAGGCTGTCTTGGCACAGAAGCACAAGAGTGTGGTTGAAACGCGGCGGTTGTGAGTTCGATCCCTAATCGAAGGAATGCCTTATTATTTATTAACATTTTCATTTTTTTCGCTCTGGCACCGAAGTAAAAGCCCGGCGTTGAGTTCCGCCACTCAACACGCAATGCCTCCAAAAATTTGGCGGAAAGCGGGGAACGGAGTGTCTTATCACTATGTTCTCTCTGCCTACCCTCTTGTGTGCAGGATACAACGTGAAGGTGTTTTTTTTATTTTTGATCTTTTAATATAAGAGTAATTAAAATCTCCCCAAAAATTCTTATTACATAAGGATCTGTCAATCATACAATATCTTAGAAGGTTAAGAAGGACAGTGGTAAAACATTAATCTTGTGGTAAATCATTCTAATTTTCATTTTTACTGAATTTAGAGAAATTAACGAACGATCTAAGTAACCTTATGTAATAGGCAATAGGTATTTGCAGAATGTCTATCCAAATTGGAGAGCTGGGAAAAAAAATAATTTAAAAACTCTAACAAATGGATTCAACTCAAAAAAATCAAAAACAATAGCACACTAACGTACAAACGCGATAAGACTAGAAATCAGTGTCGCAACTCGATATGCCTGACATACTTAAAAAAAATGAATGTTCAAAATCAAAATCGTGTTTCTCATACCTTTATTTTCTACAGAGGAATGCGAAACACGGTTTGAGAATTGATAGTGAAAGTTACACTTATATTTGTATAAGCAATTAACATAATTTTGGTGAGCCATAAAATGTATGAACCGTATATACTGAATTTTCCTAAATGTTTTAACATCAGGAATAGTTACTAAGAAAATGTACGAACTTATGCTAAAATTAGGTAAATATCATATGTTCTTATTTATATCAGCTTCACGTAGTATCTTCACATAGTAGATGACGTAGGTAGAGGGAACCTGGGAACCTAATGTTAAAATATGCCGTTCTCATTGGAGACTCTACCGTTCTACATTTTCACATTTACATTCACACTCTTGTGCTTCTGCCCCACGACCTGGCCTCATAATAGTATGTACTTAATAAAGTTGAAAATACTTATACATATTTTTTTAATTTTTTTTATACTTAGTTTAAATGATGTATATAATTAGAAAAATTATAGTTATAAGAAAATTTGTTATAATTTTATTAGAAAAATTGGAACCAACGATTTGAAATGATTTTTAAATAATAAATTAAATCTAAGTGAATGAAATCAGTTTCACGCTGTATCCCGCACACAACAGGGCAGTCAGAGGAACATAGTGATAAGACATTCCCTTCTCCACTCTCCGCTGAATTTTTTGAGGCACAGTTTTTAACACGCAGTTAAGTGGCGGAACTCAACACCGGACTTTTGCGTTGGTGCCAGAGCGAAGAAATAAAAGGATACTTTATATTCAAGGCGGCGCATTTGAAATAAATTTAACGTTACTATTAAGTTCATAGTTATTTAAAGGCACATAAATATGAAAAATCATTTACTAGACATCGATGCCACCTTTTTTGGCAACAGTATAAATTTGGGTCAAGCGAAGCGTAACATAAAGGCGCAGAACGGTCAACATAATATATATATTTTAAACTATCTATAGCGTATTTAATATTATATATACATAGATTTATGTCATACATTAGAAATAGAGAACACATATTTTTTTGTTTAATTTTTGTACTAGTGCATATATTTGTAATTAAAATCGATACTTTTAAAAAATATACAAATAAAAATAATCTATGTACATTCATAAATGAAAATTACTTTCCTTAGTGTGTTCAATATTATCGACAAGGCATTAAATGTTTCTGGGAGCTCTATTTCAAGTTCAAAATTTTGCTTTTAAGGGTAAACCGGTTTATTTTATTGAGATTTTATAAAAAAGGAAACGAAAAGAAATCTGACAAAGATTATTATAATGGCCTGTTATATAAATGACATACTTCTCAATAATTTAAAATGTGAATAATCTTTATACTGAATCTCAATTTACCGAAGATACGTTACTTTAGAATAAAATTATATAATTTTATTCTAATAAATAAAAAATAAATCTATTCTACACAGCAAAACAACAGTTGTTGCGGGAAAATTTAAGTGGCATCTCAAAATTTAATTGGCATCAGTTGGTCATACATGTTCTTGGTAACTAAGCCTGATGTTAAAACATTTAGGAAAATTTAACTAAGAGAAGGGAATTGGGGAACGGAGTCTCTTAACACTAGGTTCCCTCTGCTTACCCTGCTGTGTGCAGGATACAGTGTGAAGCTGATTTATTTTTTATTTTACTTAAAAATTAATTCTTCAGAATGGCATCCAACCCGCAAACACGTTAACCTCTTTTTATTAACCAAATGTAGCTATAAAAGTAATGGCGGACGCTTCGAATGTGGTTGGTTGCGCGGTCACAGTGGGCCTGAGACCCGCTGTTAGCGGTACAATGTGGGCACACCGCTCTATATTACAGAAATTAGATACAAATAGATGCTCAGGGATTTGTATATACTTATTTAGATAACGAATACTTATTTAGAAAACGTACATATATATAATTAGAAAATTTATCTTTTCTAAGTGTGGAATAACACTTTAAAAATGTTAAAAGTGAGTGAGTATCTAGTGTCTGTAATATAGAGCAGTGTGCCCATATTGTAACGCTAACAACACAAGCACAGAGAGCACAAGTGTGCGACTGTAACGTGACTGTGGGTTCGATACCCAAGGGAATGATTATTTATTAATATTTTCATTTCTTCGCTCTGTTGCCAAGGCAGAAGCCCGGTGTTCCGTCCCGCCATTGCACAATGCCTCGAAAAATTCGGCGGAAACTGGATGGAGTGTTTTAACACTAGTTTTTAACACTAACACATACAACAATGATACAACGTGAAACAGATACAATGATAAATGAGATATCTTATTATACATAATTTGAATCACAATATATTAAATACATATGTATAACGTTTAATTAAATTCAATTAATAATAGTTGGATACAAACAAATATTTATTATTTTTTATAGCTTCACGCCGTATAACGTGCTTAGCAGAGAAGGCAAAGTGGACATGAGTATTAAGACACACCGTAACCCATTAAGATATTCCGTTATCCACTTTCTGCCGAATTCTTGAGGCACTGCGCGTTGAGTGAGGAAATAAAAGTATTTAATAATTCATTCTCCTGAGTGCTCCTGTGTCACCGTTGCCTCGAATATCAAAATAGTAATATAATACACATTTCGCGGTGTTGAGCTCCGCCACACAATAATAATATGGAATAACGCCGATTAACGCAAGATGCTGGAGATGAGCAGGTAAACAAATAGGCTTTAAAAGTTTATAATTGTTTAAGACGTTCTTTCACGACGATATTTCAGCGTAATTATATATAAATATACATTTTATGTTCAGTTTTTATATGTTTTTAACACTCATTAAAGTGGTATAAAGAGAAAACGTATAAAAATGTTGAACCTAGTTCTGAACCCACTCTTCTTGGGAAACCTCCTCTACTAGCGTCTCTTGGATTGTTTCCAAAAGGCGCGGGTTCAAATCCTGCTACGATAAAATATTTTATACATTTTTATAGATACTCGCAAAAATTTTACTTCATGACCTTACGCTAATAAATCCCGTTAATAATTATATTTACTTACAAAAAAAACCATATATTTTATTTATAAGTAAAATATATGAATAGTTGGATACGCTCTCCTTAGCGTCTTGCACTAGTTTCTAGCCAGACTGGACCAGTGGACCGGACCGTTACCACGGTACTGTGGACTGCTCGTGCGGTCCATTGCTATATGAAATGTATTACGTAGATATAGACTATAACGGTTCTAGGAATATAATATTACGTTATTAGGAATTACTATTTTATATTAAAAAAAAAATCAGCTTCACGCTGTATCCCGCACACAGCCGGGTAGGCAGAGGGAACCTAGTGTTAAGACACTCCGTCCCCCACTTTCTGCCGAATTCTGGAGGCATTGTGTGTTGTGTGGCAGAATTCAACGCCGCGCTTAACCTCGACACCAGAGCGAAGACATGGAAATATAAATTTAAGTAAATATTTCATCTCCTCGAGTGGGGATCGAATCCACAACCAGTCGGCTTAACAGTCACACTTCGTGCCGCTGCGCCACGACTGGCCTATTTTTTTTATTTTATATTAAGTGTACTTTGAGATATAATTTTTTTTCATCTTTATACTGTATCTTGTATGTAGCAGAGTAGTCAGAGGGAGTCTAGTGTTAAGACACTCCGTTACCCACTCTCTCACTCTCATTGTGTGTTCTGAGGTGGAAGCAACGTCACAGTTTGCTTAGTTAGCAGAGAAAAGAAATAAAAATATTAAATATTTAATTTCCTCCAGTGTGAATCGAACCCACAACCTGTCGCGTTCACTTCGCCTTCTCCACGATTGTACGTATTTACCCATTTAAATTTAATATTCAAATATTGATTTGTTTAGATTCTCTGTTGGAGAATAGATATACGATTAAAGAAGTTACTTTGGGTTATATCTTTTTAAATAAAATATGAAAATTAAGAAATATTTTAAAACATTCCAATATCACCAAGCACACTCCACTGTCCCTAAGAGAAAGCAGAAATATATCACTAAATACAACCTTAATAAATAATATTGCGAGGCTTCAAATGTGAACAAAATAAATAAAATCTATATATTATAAAACAATAATTTATTAAAAGATAAAATAGAAAACTGTAATCAATTTTCAACATTCATTATATAACGAAATTTATTTGCACTTTTAGTGGTTAATTGAAAAGCCAAACATACAATAGCTTATATCGCAATTTCGTGTACAAATAATTTTTATTGACTCTATCGTGGTACAGTTTCAACGTAGTTCAGTTCAGTTTCAAGTAGCGGGTTCGAATCCGATTATTATTAATAGTGTGCTGTGTTAATACCCTGAAGCAGGGAATGGAGTGTTGTGTCACTATTTATTGTATAATTTGTTTTTTTTTATTTTATATTAAATAAAAATTAAATTAATAGT
>JAATLQ010024559.1:16728-53583 GCA_013421005.1 Heliconius erato x Heliconius himera
ATATATATATATATATATATATATATATATATATATATATATATATATATATATATATATATATATATATATATATATATATATATATATAATTTTTATTTAAATATTTTACTTATCTTTACGCTGTATATGGGGGATATAGCAGGGTAGACAGGGGGATCTTGGTGCTAAGACACTCCATTTCCCAATTTTCGAGACATTGGAGAGCGGCTTTATTATTTAATATTAATATAATAGAGGCAAGTCGTGGCGCATGTTGTGGGTTCGATCCCCACTCGAGGAAATGAAGTATTTATTTACATTTATATTTTCATTTCCTCGCTCTGATGTCGAGGCAAAGGGCAGCGTTGAGTTCCGCCACTCAACACGCAATGCCTCCAGAACTCGGCGGAAAGTGGGAAACGGAGTGTCTTAACACTAGGTTTCCTCTGCCTACCCTGCTGTGTGCGGGATACAGCGTAAAGCTGAATACATATAAATATATGAGAAAGCCATTTACTAATTAGAAGCAATTTATAATGTAGTTTTATAATATTTTAGGAAATACGTAAAAACAGATAAAAACTTTTGAATTGTAAAACCAATTATTTAATCTGATTCTTATGATTATTCTCTACTTGTCTTTTGTTTCGAAATAAAGGGGGACATTGGTCTTTATGGAGTTATACAGTTTTTGTACTCTACAGATTTTAATATATTTAAAAAAAAAAACAAAAAAAAAACAGCTTCACGCTGTATCCCGCACACAGCAGGGTAGGCAGAGGGAACCTAGTGTTAAGACACTCCGTTCCCCACTTTCTGCCGAATTCTGGAGGCATTGCGTGTTGAGTTTATATATTTTATTAAAATTAATGTATATATTTATTACCTATGTGTAATAAATAAATAAACTATATTTTTCGTCAGTTTTTCCTTGTGTTTTGCTGGGCTTATTTTTGAAACTGCTGAAACTATTTTTATGAAAATAACACTGAAACATAGAGGGGATTGTGGAGCATCATATAGGCTATATTCGTATTACTATTCTACACGTATATTATGTATAGTAAATAAAAAAAAAACCTGAAAAGCATTTTTTGCTTAACGCTGTAATCTGCATATGGTGTAGGGAACTTCTTAAAGCACTTAGGTCCCCACGAATCGCCCAATTTTCAAAATATTATTTTGATCAAAGCCAAAACTGTCGTGTTTATAGGGAGCTGTTCCACTGCATCATTCTATTTGTAATATTAGTATAAACATTCAACTTTTGCTGGAATCAAATTTCCGTCTCACACTGTTCACTAGCGGCGTCCAATAACAAGAAATGTTTTTTTATATAAGATATCGAAAAAATATAAAAAAAATAACAGCTATATCAGAATTTTTTTTACGTCAGTTTATTATAGTTTTTTTGTAATCACGCTGTAGCAATGTAGGCAGAGGGAACTTAGTGTGAAGGGACTGCGATCTTTACATTCTGCCAAATTTTCGAGACATTGTGTGTTGAGTGGCGAAACACAACGCCGCGCTACGCCTGGGTACAGGAGCGAAGATATGAAAATATTAATAAACAATAATAACCACAGAGTGGGAATCGAACTCACAACCGCTTACATGCTTGTGGCACTGCACCACGACTGCCTCACATACAAATACAGTTTCTGTTGTTAAACTTAAGAAAAATAATTCTGACACCATTAAAAGAAAACAATCACTTCTTATTCCCGACTGCTAAGGAAGGGTTATGTTTTTCGCGCGTATCTTGTATGTATGTAATATTCTTTATTACCTCATATCTCCAGAACTGCTGAACGGATTTACATATTTGAGGTATCGTTAGATTCGTATTAGCAGCCCAAGTGTTCTTAGATAGGTGACGTTAATAAAAAATAATCATGGCGGCTGTGGGACGCTATTGGACTTAGTGAAAAAAAATTGCGTTCCGAATACTACAATATGGGTATCAAATTCAAGAGCTCAATTTCAGGATTTCAAAAAGGTATATCATGGTTATCATTATAATAATAAACTCTAACAAAAAAATGAAAAATAAAAAAATATTTGTAAAAACAAAAACCCCGACTGCATCAAACTAAAAAGAAAATAAACAAGTCCAATAGTTTATTAGGATTAACAGTCGGGACCTATAAGTAATTCTTCAATCAATAAAATCTTTACCAGGAACCTCGCATAATTTAAAGAGGTCCCGACTGTTAATACTAATAAACTATTGGGCTTGTTTATTTTCTTTTTAGTTTTATGCAGTCGGGGTTTTTGTTTTTACAAATATTTTTTTATTTTACATAATCTGTAATATAAAAACTAAGAAAATTTCTAGTATCTTTGGGGAGACGATAAGGCTCGTATGTTTTTTACGATCTGCTGTTGTTGGAGAAGCACTTCGGGTTTTTAATTATAGTGCCAAAATATGAGTAGCTTTGCCTCTGTATTAATGGCAGAATATTTATATTCTTAGGTTGTATTTTCTAATATTTGAATTATTTTCTTAGTATTACATTATAGTTTACCATACCGCGGGCTCAGGCCAGTCGTGGCGCAGGGGCATAAGTATGTGACTGTAAAATTGTAGGTTCGATACCCACTCGAGGAAACAAATATTTTTTTTAATCTTTAATCTCTGGTGTTGAACCAATGTGCGTCGTTGAGTTCCACCACTCAACACGCAATGCCTCCAGAAGGGAACGGAGTGTCTTAACCACTAGGTTCCTTCTGCGTACCCTGCTATGTGCGGGATACAGCAAGAAGCTCATTTTAAATATATTCAAAGTAAAATAGATCCACTCGAATCTAAAAGCTAGCTGGATAGTGTTAGTTGGGTAAATTTATTAATTTAAGCAATGGCTGCTATGCAAACTGCACACCGCATTTGTAATTAAGCACAAGTTGAGTAAGACTAGAGATTTAGTGTTGATAAATGGTTGCTGCTCACCTTTAAAAAAAGGTTATTTAATATAATATTCTTTTTGAGGCCAGTAGTGGCGCAGGGGCACAAGTGTGTGACTGTAAACGAGACAGGTTGTGAGTTCGATCCCCTAAATCGAAAATAATTGAAAAATATTTCGGAATGAATCACATACTTTATTTAGTGACCACAGCACTAATAAATTTAAATAGAAATTTTAGTTCGTCACAGAACATTTTCCGCATATGAATATGGTTTACAATTTCCATCTTAACAGTTAACTTCACACTGTATCCCGTATAGTGTGGTAAAGTAAAAAAAAAATATTTAAAAATTCAAGTCATTGAAGACTTTGACTATGCCGAAAGGCATATCTAGCGATATTTTTTTGGTTGGGAGCGGCTGTTATGTTTGGGGATCTGGAATTAGCTTTGTCCACTTTTTTTATTTTTCGAGGCCATTCTTTTCTTAGTAAAATTCCTGGGGTGGGCACGGACCACCCAGTCCTCCTCTCTTCCGACGCCCATACAGAAAATTCTACAAATTATAACTTATAGTCGTTAACGAAACGCAAAATTTGGGAAAACACATAATCTTGCATAATGGCAAACAGCACACGACACGCGATACGAAATTGGGTCGGTTATAAATTTTTATAATACGTGGATGTCATCCCCTACGTACAGTTTTCATTCCTCTTTCTCTACAATATTCTTCTTTTTTTAGTTCCATTTCGCATTTCTAATTTATATTCCTTTGAAATGAATTTCACAATCACATGGACTGTTCTTGTTTGTCACTAGAAATAATTTATGTTTATATTTTGTTAAATTTTATGTAAACATTTAAAATAATTATAAAAAATAAAGATTGCTAAAATGTTTGTATGCAACGTTATAATTCGGTTTAGATTTTTCTTTAAAAATGTAACTCGTTACATTTCTCATACAAATGGTTAAAATATTATAAAATATATGTGTAAATGATAATTTTCAAGCATTTTTTTTAAATATGCAGAGTACCTATACTATAACTATCAATGTTCCAAGCTGCAAACGATGCAGTGTGATATCCCAAAACAAGATTGAAGAAAAATATCTATTGTATTTAGGTCCATTTAAAACTTGTATTTAAATTAAATTAGTATCAGTAAGAACGTCACTAAAATATTTACTTGTACACCTAAATATAACATATTAAAATAAAATAAATCAGCTTTACGCTGTATCCCGCACACAGCAGGGTAGGCAGAGCGAATCTAGTGTTAAGACACTCCGTTCCCCACTTTCTGCCGAATTTTTGAGGCATTGCTCGAACCAGAGCGTAGAAATGTAAATATAAATTTAAGTAAATATTTCATCTCCTCGAGTGAGGATCGAACCCACAACCAATCGATTTTCAGCCACACTTTGTGCCCCTGCGTCACATCATGGATCATAAAATTGTATATATCTAAATTGAAAAATGTATCTAAGATATAAAATAAAATAAAACTCGCCTCAGATGTATGTACATATTATAAAGAACTAGTCTTTTGTCAAGATTGTTGTGATTTTGACGCTGACACGGGGTAAAGACCTTTTTGTTGAAGATTTTTATCTTGTTCTGACATATGAGGGAAAAACTGTCACCCGGTACATTTTAACTTGGTTTTCCGCAGGAAGCGTATTTTTTTTTTCAGTTTCACGCTGTATCCGCGAGTAGCAGGTTAGGCAGGGCGAGCGTAGTGTTAAGACTTTCCGCCGAATTCTGAAGGCATTGTGTGTTGAATGGAGTAACTCAACGCCGCGCTTTGCCTCGAAACCAGAGCGAAGATGAAAGTATTAAATATTCCGTATCCTTGAGTGGGAATTGAACCCACAGCCTGTCGCGTTTACGGCCACACGCTTGTACCGCTGCGCAAAGACTGGGCTCTAAATAAGTAAACTTAATAAACATTAAATATCTTTTAATTTTTATTTGTGTTCGCCATTATAACAAAATTGACTATTCCGCTCCAAATAATCACAGTCAATATTTTCAAGTTACAATTTTATGTGTGTTGAATCGTACAACATTTGTTCTAGTCAGCTTCACGTTATATCACGCATACAGCAGGGTAGGCAGAATAAACTTAGTGTCAAGACACTTGTTCCTCACTTTCCTTCAAATTCTGGAGACATTGCGTGTTGAGTAGCGGAACTCAACGCCGCGCTTTGCCTGACACTACAGCGAAGAAATGAAAATATGAATTTAAAAAAATATTTCCTTTTCCTCGAGTAGTGATCGAAGCCACAATCTGTCGATTTTACGGTCACACTGCGCCACAACTGGCCACAATTTATTATAATTTTACCAAACGAAAAAAACAATATCCAAATATGAATTTTTCAAGCATAACTATATTTTTAAAACTTTTTCCTCATATCTTTATACATTTCTTTTCCGCAAATCCGTTTAACGTTACACAAACGCCAAAAAGTGGACAAAGGAGTCCTTGGACTCCGGCCAGTGAATACATTAGTCGTAGTAAGCTGTTAAAATATTTATGTACGGGTACATACATACCTATACAATATACATATTGTGATATTGAGCTCTTATCGTAACAAAGGAATGAAGAATTTCAAAATAAACAATATTTTTCTTAAGTTTTGAAAGTTGCAAGTGTTTTAGTTCAGCTTTTACGAAGCGAATGCATTATTTAATATTAAATTTAAAAAATTAATCAGGTTCACGCTGTATCCCGCACACAGCAAGGAAGGTAGAGGGAACCTAGTTTGACACTAGGCACTCCTTTCCCCAATTTCTGCCGAATTCTGAAAATGATGAAATGAAGAAAATGGAAATATAAATGTAAGTAAATATTTCATCTCCTCGAGTGGGGATCGAACCCACAACCAGTCGGTTTTACAATCACACTTCGTGCCGCTGCGCTACGACTGGCCTCAATAGATTAAATTAAAGGCCCTATTTATTGCATTTACCTCCAATAACGCATTGAAACCGGATAGCTGTAATCTGATATGCAAGCGTTTCTCCAGGTCAGTAGAACACACGGACACGAGAGAAACCAGTCTGTAAACACTAACTTATAATGTTTTAGAAACCAGAGTAGTTTCTAAAATATTTTCTGTAAGTATTTTTTTTAGATTTTTTAGAGGCCAGTCGTGGCGCATCGGCACGTAGTGTGACTGTAAAACCGACTGGTTGTGGGTTCGATCCCCACTCGAGGAGATGAAATATTAACTTAAATTTATATTTTCATTTCTTCGCTTTGGTGTCAACGCTATGCGCGGCGTTGAGTTCTGCCATTCAACACGCAATGCCGCCAGAATTCGGTAGATTGTGGGGAATGGAGTGTCTTAACACTTGGTTCCCTCTGCCCACCCACCTGTGAGCGGGATACAGCGTGAAGCTTATTGTTTTTAGATTCGCCTTTCACCAAAATCTTTCAAAATAAATAATATATTGTATAGTATAATCTGTCTCGTCGTGACAAGGATTTATATTCGGTATGTATTATTTTTTAGAATATGTATATAATATCAAAACTGACAATATGACGGATTAGCTCCATAATTCTATTTTATTTATTTATTTTATTTTCATACAATATTTTCCACCATAAATAAATCTTTTAAATTGTTGATACAACAGGGTAGACAGAGGTTCACTAGGCCGACACTAGGTTCTAGTGTCGGCTTTCGAATTCGATACATGCGGTGTTGCGTCGGAGCTTAACGCCACAATTTTTTATCGGTACTAATAAATGAAAAATAATTATTTACTGGTGCGAAGAACGTGCCCACAGCCAATTATAAAATAAATGTCCGCACTGCTTTTTTTATATTAAAATATGAATAAAATAGGTAAGTAAATGTAAAAGTATAATAACTTGGACTGTTCCCAAGAGGCGCGGGTTCAAATCCCGCTACATTAAATTTTTTGTAAGTATTCTTCTCACCTATATATTTTATGTGTATTAAAGTCATACATTTCCGGTATATTTGCAAGCTAGTATATACACAAGGACAGACACAAGTTGCATTTAATTTGTAATAGTGAAAACGTGATAGTGAGTTTCCATTCTATATATGTCAAAGCAGTAGTTTCCATTGATATTTATTATTTAAAACTTTTTTAATATTAACAGCGTGTTAGTTCAATTAACAGATATGTGACATCATTTCTGACTTTTTTAAAATAACCTAAAAAACTTCATACATTATATATTAATGGTATTGGCGTTTAACTCACGATTACAAAGAATTATATGAAAAAATAAAAAGGACTTTAAACCTGCAATTTACATTATATTATCTTTAAAGTAAAGAATCATTAAATTAAATTTCAAGTCACATGTTTATACAAGTGGGGAACGGAGCGTCTTAACACTAGGTTCCCTCTACTTACCCTTCTCTGTGCGGAATACAGCGTGACGCTGATTTTTATTTTTTTTTATTTTTATGTTTAATACAAAATAGTAGACAAAAAGAATTTAGGTATATACTTATAATATAGTTACATTATTAAATTTATATATATTTAAGTTTTGTATATATTAAAGTTTTATAATATAGCTTTAATTATAAATAAAACTAATTAATTAGAAATTCAAGCGGTAGCAGTTATAGTTGGTCTGCCGTAAACTTCTCTAACAAGCACGTTTTACTATCACCCTACTACTGCACTCCATATCGTATATTGAAAATGCATACCTCTATCTATACGAGTACTTTGAACTAGCGAACTGAATAAAACATAATCTAAGTTAGAAATATAAATAATAATAATCAGCTTCACGCTGTATCCCGCACACAGCAGGGTAGGCAGAGGGAACCTAGTATTAAGACACTCCGTTCCCCACTTTCTGCCGAATTCTAGAGGCATTGCGTGTTGAGTGGCAGAACTCAACGCCGCGCTTAACTTCGACACCAGAGCGAAGAAATTGAAATATAAATTTAAGTAAATATTTCATCTCCTCGAGTGGGGATCGAACCCACAACCAGTCGGTTTTACAGTCACACTTCGTGCTGCTGCGCCACGACTGGCCTCAATATATACTAATGAACGCGTGGGTTTTGAGGATTCAATCCTCAAAACCCACGCGTTCATTTCGTAATAATTACACCAACACATACTTTAGAAACTTAAATAAATAAATACCTATTTTAGAGTTACGAAAATGGAGTATCACCGAAATTTTATATCAATTTTCTCATAAAAATAAATGTTCTATGTGACCATAGCGACATCGTTCGTTCGTAGAGAGAGAGACTGGGAGAGTCAATTACGTCCATTTTGCAGCTGTGGATAAAACAAAGTACGGCGTTGAGAACCGGCGCTCTACAGGAAACACCGTAAATTCGGGCGGAAATCGATTGTGTTATTTTGATATTTGGTGACGGTTCTCTCTGTTTGTGATGGTGAATAAAAATCAACACGTAATTTTTCCCCTCAACGACCACAAAAAAAAGTTCGATTTAGCTTCTCTTCTTTCTTTTTTGATAAAAAATAAATTGGTGCAGCGGCAACGGTATGAATGTTTCTAATTACATTCCATCTAGGAATTTATGTGTATGGATCGAATTCAGTGATATGAGCTGGTGCGATGTGACCCGCTTTTAATGTATCAGTTAGCATTATACACGTATCTAGATCAATTATGCTACTTAAAAAACCTGTTGTTTAACGTCTCTAACATAAATATATATATACAGCTTCACGCTTTATACCGCACACTGCAGGGTAGGCAGAGGGAACCTAGTGTTAAGACCATCCGTTCCCCACTTTCGAATGCCGAATTCTGGAGGCATTGCATGCTCAGTAGCAGAACTCAACGCCGTGCTTAACCTCGACACCAGAGCGAAGAAATGGAAATATAAATTAAAGTAAATATTTCATCTCCTCGAGTGGGGATCGAACCCACACCAGTCGGTTTTACAGTCACACCTTGCACCCCTGCGCCACGACTGGCCTCAACATGATTATGTATTTTGAATGTTTTATATAAAATTAAGATAATAAGTATTTAAAACAAAAACTTGTAAAAATTGTATTTATTTTGCCTTATTTGAATAGTAACTGTATATTTACAGTAATTGGATGTCATTTGCGAGTTACTGGTTCAGGGAACCTAGTACTCGGACAGAAATGAATATAAGTATAAAATTTCCATGAGTGGGTATTGAACCAAAAACCGTCATACCACTTTGTACCACTGCGCCACGACAACCACAGTTTATTATAGAGGCACTAAAAATAATTTATACAATTATAAAATGTCATTATAATTTTATGTCGCCATCAAATATGCATTGTTGACGACCTCATCTTTATACGACTGTGTGAGAATGACAAAGTTGAAAGGACAAAAGTGAATCTTAACTGATGTAAAAAGAAGCAGATAAGAGGTCAGTCGTGGCGCAGGAGCACAAGTGTATGTCTGTAAACGCGACTGGTTGTGGTTCGATCCCCACTCGAGGAAATGAAATATTGATTTAAATTTATATTTTTGGTGTTGAAGCAAAACGTGGCGTCGAGTTACATCACGCAACACGCAATGCTTCCAGAATTCGGCGGAAAATGGGGAACGGAGTGTCTTAACACTAGGTTGCACTGCCTGCTGTGTGCGGGATACAGCGTGAAGATGATTTTAGATAAGTGATATCTGCTCTGGAAAGCGCTTTATTTCAGCTTTAGTTCCTAAATCGTCCAATATACATTACAAACACTGCATGAGACAAGAAATTATAGAAGTTTACTGTATTGTATTGTAGTTATTAATTATTAATTATTTAATATAAAAAATATTGTATATTTAAATATTTTTCTATTATATTACAAGGTTTTAGGTATAGTAAAATCAATATTATCTTAAATGTGATGCTCTTTAATTACCTATAGTTAATAATAAAATATTTATGAAACAACAATGAAATGACAACGTAATAAACAATCGTAAAAAAACTAGGTATATTTAGACTTCTGTAGAAAACGTATAAATATTAGAACGTAGCGGGATTTGAACCCGCGCTCCAAAATTATTAATATTCTTATATGTGGAATAAAACTTTAAATACGTTAAATATAGGCATAGTCAACTAATATCAAAAATAATTTTGGTTTTCTAACAAAAAAGTTTATATAAACGTTTCGGTTTTAATCATTTAGTTGTTACAAGTCAGTAAATTATAGCAGCAAGAAATAACGGAGTCCCGTCGGGTAGCGGGCACCAAAGTTCACAGCTAACTTCTTGCCACATTTCCTTTGATTACACATAGGGTTACCACAATGTTTGTAAAACTTGCTTAAATTGAGGCCAGTCGTGGCGCAGCGGCACAAAGTGTGACTGTAAAATCGACTGGTTGTGTGTTCGATTCCTACTCGAGGAGATGAAATATTTATTTAAATTTATATTTCCATTTCTTCGCTCTAGTGTCGAGGCAAATCGCGGTGTTGAGTTCCGCCACTTAACACGTAATGCCTCCAGAATTTGATGGAAAGTGGGCAAAGGCGTATCTTAACATTAGGTTCCCTCTGCTTACCCTGCTGTGTGCGGGATAAAGCGAGAAGCTAAATAAATTGTTTAAATAATTTAATATATATTGCACATTTCACATGCATATGGTGGTTATATTATTATATTTCCAAATATTTAACTTTCTTTTAGCTTCGCGCTGTACCCGGCTAAAGTGGGGACACTTTAGCCGAATTATGGAGGCATTGCGTTGAGTGGCGGAATTCAACGCCGCGTTTTGCCTCGACATCAGAGCGGAGAAATGGCAATAAATATTTCATTTCTTCGAATGGGAATCGAATCCATAACCTATCGCGTTTACGGTCTTACGGTCGTTTTCCTGGCCTCTAACACCACGACTGGCTTGAAATATTTAACATAAATATATCTTAAAATAATAATAATTTTCAACAAATGAACGTGTTTAATTATTTTATATTATTTATTTACTTACCGATTATTATGGTACAAGCCTGTAGATTAAATCAATAAAATTATATAGCAAGCTAGGCAGAAGGCGCTCAGTGTTTAGACACTCCGTTCTCTACTTTTCGCCGAATTTTCAAAGCATTGCGTGTTGAGTAGCGGAACTCAACGCCTTTCTTAATAATAATAATAATATGTAAAATAATTTTAACCAATTCCTTAGAATTAGAATTAAATTATGTTACCCCTACATTGAACAAACGCCATGGATTCATGTCGCTGTGTCACGCGATAGTTTAGGAGTAAATGTCTAAAGTAAATTTACGACAACCAAAGGTCGCAACAGATTTATTGCTTATATGTATAACTTAATAAGTTGATAGGTTTAATGCTTTCTTTCACTTTCTTTTATTTGAATTTGTTTTTGTAATTTAAGTACTCGCGGTACTATGTAATTGATTTGAAAAGGTAATAAATAATAATAATATTATTTATTTTAACTACAACTTTGGAAGGCTAGTCGTGGCGTAGGGGCACAAGTGTGTGACTGTAAATACGACGACACGACAGACACAGCGGTAGTGGGTTCGATCCCTATTCGAGGAAATGAAATATTTAAATAAAAAAAATAAATAAATCAGCTTCACGCTGTATCCCGCACACCGCAGAGTAGGCAGAGGGAGGAATCTAGTGTTAAGACACTCCGTTCCCCACTTTCTGGTAGCGTTATATATATAACGATACCTTGGCGCAGAGGGAGAGCGCCCGACCGTGAGAGCTGTGTTTGCTGATTTGATTCCTAGTTGCGGCAATAAATTATTATCCTTTTACAACTTTGGCAAGACGAACTGTGTCTTGGGATAGGCAACTCAACACACGTTATGTCATATTCCAACGGAAAGCGGAGAACAAAGTGTTTTGACACTAGTTTCACTTGCTATATGCTATTATTATTGGAGCATACATATTTTTTTTTATTTAATATTTTTTTCATACAAGATATTTGGTGGTTTTCTTCAAAAGAAATAAAAATATAAGCCCATTAGTTCGCTCAAACCTGTTTTGCGAGAGAAATGTGTATAATGTTTAATGCGAGAACGCAACGCGCCGCGCTGTGTTCACGACGAAAATATTAGCCTTTTTACTCCAAATTTACATTTTCCTCTTATATTTTTATTTAAATTTATTTAAAAAATTCTGTGATAATACTTTGTACATTTGGTAAAAATAAAGATGACTAATGTTATGTTTATTATGAAGTTATAATTTATTTATTTATTGTTCAGAATTCCTTGCTATTTTAATAAACACTCTGAACTGAATTAATACTAACAATTAATATATATATTTACTGCATTTATATCTTTCCCGTTTTATTAATTTCAAACAGAATTTTGGAAATATTTTTTTTTTTACAAATTATTAAAGTTAGCTCACTATAGCCTCCGAAATTATATATATAGACTATACGTTGCTTACTCGAAATATGACTTATATATAAAAAAAATCTAATCAACTGCATTCCGCATACAGAAGGGTAGGCAGAGGAAACCTACCTTTAAGACACTCCGTTTCCCATTTTCTGCCGAATTCTGAAGTCATTGTCTGTTGTTGAGGGACAGAACCTAACGCAGCACTTTGCCTCAACACCAGACCGAAGAAACGGAAATATACATTTAAAGAAATATTTAATTTCCTCGAGTGGGGATCGAACTTACAACCACTCTCGTTTACAGTCACTTGCGCCCCTGCGCCACGACTGGCCTGGCTTATACATAATTACAATATAATATATAGTATACGAAACCGCCGCGCCGCGCCGTTCCAAAATTTAAACTTTAATAATTTACATAATAAACTTTGTCCAATAACGGCCATTGAAATGTTTTCGTCAATTAATTACTCGCTGGAGCGTACAAAATTAACAGCTGCCGTAAAAAGACTCCATTGGGCTTCTGTTGTTTTCTATATTTATTAAACTTTTTTTTTTTCAGCGAAATGAGTCTAAAAGTAAGTAAAAAAGCTACCTTGCTCATTTTATTATGGCAACTTATACATACTTATACATATTGAGGCCGGTCGTGGCGCAGCGGCACGAGGTGTGACTGCAAAACCGACTGGTTGTGGGTTCGATCCCCACTCGAGGAGATGAAATATTTACTTAAATTTATATTTCCATTTCTTCGCTCTGGTGTCGAGGTTAAGCGCGGCGTTGAGTTCTGCCATTCAACACGCAATGCCTCCAGAATTCGGCAGAAAGTGGGGAACGGAGTGTCTTAACACTAGGTTCCCTCTGCCTACCCTGCTGTGTACGGGATACAGCGTGAAGGTAATTTAATTTTATATTTAATTTTTAATTTAACTTATACATACTGTCATACTTGTCTAGGATGAAATGTAAGCTGCTATTTTTTAAATTTAGCTTTACAATTTATCTCGCACACAGTAGGGTAGGTGGGCAAAAAAAACTTGATGCATCTTCCGTTTTAAGTCTGATTTCGAGACATGGTAAATTATGGGGCGTGGTAAATTACGTAACTCAACGCCGCTTTTTATATTACTAGAGCTGAAAAATGGATATAAATAATCATTCCGATGGAACTCACAACTATTACATCTACAGTCTTACGCTGCCCCATTTTGCCACGACGTCTCGAGCGTCTTACTTATTTTTCATGAGTAATAGTGTTTTTTTTTCACGCTGTATCCCGAATAAAGCAGGGTAGGCACATAATACCTATGAAATGTTAAAAATAAAATCAAAATTTACGTAATAGTTCTTTTTAAAAAAAAACTGTAATAGATATCTTTACCTTGACCGATTTAATCAGGTTTCAATAGACTAGAAACACGCGATTCAGTTTTATACTAATTTCATTATATAGTTCCTTGTTTTGCTTTACTTTTAATAAATATAAAAAAAATTGGGTTGCACGCTGTATCCCGCACACACCAGAATAGGCAGAGGGAACATAGTGTTAAGGCACTCCGTTTCTCACCCGTTTCCCGTTGTATAAATATACCTACTGTTAAAATATCTTTGACAAGCAAACACTAGGGGAACTGTCGTTCTTGTTAACAGCGATGAAGATAATAACAAAAGCTCAAGTTGCACCGTACGACGAAGGAGGAGCGGAATTCTTGTTATTTCTCATCTATACATGGGCGTTGATTGTACAGTCGCACTCAGATATATCAATTAGTGTTTAATTGTCATTAAATATACAATTTATTTATTTTCATGTAAATAGTAGACAGAAATATCTGCAATATATGTATATTATATTAAAATAAAATACTGAAATGATATCATTTTTAAAATATAGTTTATAAAAACTCTTAATAAATAATTATTTTACTCACGCCCTAATGTTGTGCAAAGTATATAAACTTGGAACAAAGGAATATTAAGTAGGGCCGTTTCGCGCGACCCTTTCTCAATGGACAAGATCTCAAAAGCCCAGTTTAATAAGCAGACAGGCCTTGTTAAGCATCAGTTAAACCTAAAAATGCTTTTTGTTTTAAATATTAATAAACAAATAATAATTTAAGAATAGTCTTAGTAGACTGGTTTGTATCTAGACCTTCCCGTTGAGTTAGGCGTATAGCCCTTCACAAATGGGCTACACAGAGATTTTTTCACTTTAAACCAACAGTTCCTGAGGTAAAAGCGTTCAACCAAACGAATTCTTCAGTTTTACAACATCATGTCGCAGAGCCACAAAGTGTGACTGTAAACATGACTGGTTGTGGGTTCGATTCTCACTCGAGGAAATTAAATATTTATTTAAATTTATATTTACATTTCTTCGCTCTGGTGTCGAGGCAACGCGCGGCGTTGAGAAGCGCAGCCTCCAGAATTCGGCTGGAAGTGGGGAACGGAGTGTCTTAACACTAGGTTCCCTCTGCCTGCTGTGTGAGGGATACAGCGTGAAGCTGATTTAATTTTTTTTAAGGTATATAATATACAATAGAATACCATAGAGACGTTATCAACGACCTGAATATAAAGAGACGTGGCGTGGGAATCAGTATATGAGACTTGCATTGTACATTTTGTCTTGCACGAGCATTGTTACCTTTGATACGCCCACGGTTTGTCACTTCCTTTATTGATAAATGGGATTTTAACTCTTTTGAATTTATTCTATGAGGCCAGTCGTGGCGCAGGGGCAGTGCGAAGTAAAATCGACTGGTTGTGGGTTCGATCTCCACTCGAGGAAATAAAATATTTATTTAAATTTATATTTTTATTTCTTCGCTCTGGTGTCGAGGCAAAGCGCGACCTTGAGTTCCGCCACTCAACACGCAATGCCTCCAGAACTCGGCGGAATGTGGGGAACGAAGTGTCTTAACGTTAGGTTCCCTCTGCCTACCCTGCTCTAAGCGGAATACAACGGGAAGCTGAAACTAATGAAAAGCTGAAAAGCTGAATTATACAGTCAGTTGAACACTTTGTTATCATAAATAGTATAGTATAGTAATAATTAATGAACAGATTTAATGTCCTATATTTTATGCTCAATTTACTTATTGCACCGCAATTATTACGAATTTAACTAAATCCATATAGAGTAATTGGCTATATATATACATATTTGCAGATATAGACTGTAAGCGCTACTAGTTGTAGGTTCGATTCCCACTCGAGGAAATAAAATACTTGTATATTTATATTTTTTCATTGAGCTACGCTACTCAACACGCAATGCCTCTAGAATTCGGCAAAAAGTGGTGAACGGAAGTATCTTAACATTAAGTTCCCAGGTTCCTTTTGCCTACTCCACTGTATACAATGTGAAGCTATAGAACAATTTATTTTTATATAAATGTGCAATTGTGCATTGTACCCATTTCTGGGACAAGAGGTACTTACTCGCTGTGAAAGCTGTAACAAAGAAAATGTAATATTCTATAGTAGTGGTAATAGCGAAACGACTCACTATTTTTGATTTATTCTTATTTTATACAATTCAATAGAATATTATTGTAATAAAAGAACTCATATATTAAATTTGATACACCAAAAAAAAAATACAAAACCATTGTGTTTTTTATTTTGCACAAGTTACATCTGTTTTATGGATTCCATTCTAAAATGATTATTTTTACAAAAAACATTCATAAAGTAAACTTCTCTTCTGCTACTTAGTGAAAGCTTATAAAAAGAAATTATATAGTCAATTATATTAGATTTTATCAACAACCATACCCACCTTTATTTCTATAAATAATACCTTTTTGCAAAAATTAGATTTAAGGAAAGAAAAGAAAAAAAAAACTACACAATCTTACTATAATCATTATAGCGTTTAATGACAGTACAGACAGACATCCAAGTGTATATGAATAGAATATATCTTAAATGGGTCCCATTAGTATCTGGATTCCTTCTAAATGTTTAATTACTTCATTTCCAGAAATTCCAGAGTAAATCGCACGTCATTCGAAGCCACAATTCTATTTATCAACGTGATATTATGCTACCACGAGTGCCCATTTTATGTCTCTATATTTATTGCATTATAGGCTTTATTGCTATAGCATTAGGGTATATAGATAGTGAGATATGTATCTTTAAAGCATTTGGTGATCAAATGGGCTTACCATTATTAATCCAGCGAGGTTTTGTCTTGGAACATCGTCCTTATTTTAGATTTATTTAATATTTAGATAATTTATTTTGGTTATATTTCAGCTTCACGCTGTATCCCGGATATATCAGGATAGGCAGAGAAAGTAGTGATAAGACACTCCGTTCTCCTCTTTCCGCCTAATTTTCGAGACTCAACGTCACGCTTTCGCCTTGGTGACAGAATGAAGAAATAAAACTATTAATATGTAATAGTCAGTTCCCCCAAGTGGAAAACGAACGCACAACCGTCGCGTTAAAGTCACACACTTATTACCTACGCCTTTAAGACTTACTGGTTAACCAGATACATACATACTTGGTTTAAAAATTTAATTATATTTTTTTATTTCCAAGAAAAAAAATATATCTTAGAGCATATTATACATATTTATTATTTATGTCAACTTAAAATATCGTCCTAGTAAGTTTAAAATCTTAGTCATCATAACCTAAAGAAATGTTTAAAACGATACACGAACTCCGTCAGCTATAACATATGCCACTAAATCCAATATGCAGCGCATTGTGATGTAGATTGTTTAGATTTCGATGAAACGCCCGCCTTGTGTTCTTTTTTCATTTATTATTTCTTTTATTATTTGAATATGAGGCCGACGTGGCGCAGAGGCACAAGGGTGTGACTGTAAATGTGACGGTTATGGGTTCGGTCTCCATTCGAGGGTATGAATTGTTATTTCTTAATACTTTCATTTCTTTGCTCTGGCATCAACGGAAAAGTCCGGCGTTGAGGTCCACCATTTATACACAATGCTTCGAAAAATTCGGCGGAAAGTGGGGAACGGAGTGTCTGAACAACAGGTTCCTTATGTCTACATTGCTGTATCCGGGATACAGTGTGAAGCTGATTAAATTTGATACGAAAAAATATATATTATTTCAATATTCTCTAAAGCTAAAATACAAAGAAAACTACTTTAAAAGATTATAATTGGTGGTACTAGTTTGTGAAGGCAAGATGAAAATTGATTTTATTTCTAAGAAATATAAAGCAATTACTTTTTCTAGATGAATTCTTCGTTATTATAACGTATAATAAAATTAGTCAATATCAGGTTATGTGGTAGATAGTTACTAAATTGTATAAAAAAGAATATTCGGTATAAAAATTACATAGCGCAAAAATAGATATAGTTATAAAAGATAAAAGTATCTATATCACTATTGAAGCCACGATAGTAATCGACAACAACTATTTTTCAATATTGTTATTCAATTATACTAAAAAGCAACTGTCAAAGCGGCGTTGAGTTCTGCCACTCAACACGCAATGCCTCCAGAATTCGACAGAAAGTGGGGAACGGAGTGTCTTAACACTAGGTTCCCTCTGCCTACCCTGCTGTGTGCGGGATACAGCGTGAAGCTGACTGTATTTTTTCAACTGTCAAAAAAAGTGATACAATACGTTTTAGGTTCAAAGAAACAGAAGAAATTATAAATATTTAATAAGAGAAACAATATGAAAGTGAGAAATGGTTGGTTGTAGAAACGAATTTCAAGATTAAATATTTCGCAATCTCTCGTTGCTGTTAAATACTTACAATTTGCAATTCTTTAGTGTGTCACTAACACAGCACAACCCAGTCTGAGTCAGGTTTTGTTACACCACGCTATTACGTATATTGAATATATTTTAGAACTAAAATGTTTCAAAAGAGTATGTATGTGTATTTATATTTTTCGTTCCAATATTATAAAAAAAATCTAAATTAGCTTCACGCTGTATCCCGCGCACAGCAGGGTAGGCAGATGGAACCTAGTGTTAAGACACTCCGTTCCCCACTTTCCGCCTAATTCTGGATGGAGGCATTGCGGGCTGAGTGGCGGAACTCAGCTCTGAGCTTTGCCTAGACACCAGAGCGAAGAAAATGCAAATATAAATGTAAATAAATATTTTACTTTCTCGACTGTCTATCATTAAATAATAAAAAAATCTTTAATAGGCTAAAATATTCGAATTTTTAATCTTTTGAAGAGTTGCCTCTTGGGGGCCAATTTAATTTGCCACTATAAACAAAACTTTTATTCAGAATAATTGCTTGTAAATTTCAAAGTAATGGCCAGTCATGGCGCAGCGGCACGAAGTGTGATTGTAAAACCGATTGGTTGGCGGTTCGATCCCCACTCGAGGAGATGAAATATTTATTTAAATTTATATTTTCATTTCTTCGCTCTAGTATCGAGGTTAAGCGTGGCGTTGAGTTCTGCCACTCAGCACGCAATGCCTCCAAAATTCAGCAGAAAGTGGGGAACTCAACACTAGGTTCCCTCTGCCTACCTTGCTGTGTGCGGTATACAGCGTGTAGCTGATTTATATATATTTTTTTATTTCATGTAAACTGCATTACATAGATTGGAAATAAGAAAAAAAGATTTTCAATTCAATTTGCTAATTTATTTTCAAAGTAGAACAAGCACTTAATTGAACGTCGGCAAATTACCGCAAACTTTCCCCGAACGTACGTAGTCTTGGAAATGAAAAATTGATTTGATAAAACTTTGTTGAAATAAATAAATGAGAATTTAAAGCTGTTTGTACTAATTATTGTATTTTGTTAACTGGATAAAAATGTATTAAAGACATTTTTTTTAATATAGTTATTTATTAAAAAAAATTCAATAAATCAGCTTCACGCTGTATCCCACACAGCAGGGTAGGCAGAGGGAACTTAGTGTTAAGACACTCCGTTCCCCACTTCCTGCCGAATTCTGACAGCATTGCGTGTTAAATGAAGCCACTTTTGCCTTTTTTTGTTTGCGTCGACACCAGAGCGAAGAAATGAAAATATACATTTAAATAAATATTTCATCTCCTCGAGTGGGGATGGAACCCACAACTAATCGATTTTACAGTCACACTTTGTGCCGCTGCGCCACGACTGGCCTCTTTAATAGTTAATCTTTATATCTTACAAATTACCTGTGTTTTCTGTGTTGTCGCGCTTTTTTTTGGGTACCACAACGAAGAAATGAAAAATAAATCATAAATAATTACCCCGAGTGGGAATCGAACCCACAACTGTCGCATTCACGTCGTATCTTTAGACATTTATATATTATATTAATAAACTTTTACTATCAAAGCGAAGTATATCCGTAATACACATTTAGTTTAAATGACTTTTGTTAGATTATTTAGGTATGTTTTCAGTTTACCCATACACTCAAACCGGTTTTAAAAATTCAGCGAAAAAAGCCCTCGTAAAAGCTTTGAACTAGCTTTCGCATTGGCTATTGGAGTATTTATCAATAGAGAGCAAAAAGAGGGCTTCACTGTAAATGCATACGAACTTGAATTACGTAGGTACACGCGTCGAACGAAAATAAGTAAAGTAAAACAATCGACGCGTCTAAATACGCTTTGAAATTAGTTTTTTTAAATATTTTTATAAGCTTCACGCTGTATTGTATATGAAGCAGGGTAGGTACAGGAAACCTAGTGATAAGACACTCCGTTGCCCACTATCTGGCGAATTTTCGTGGCACTGCGTGTTGAGTGGTGGAACTCGACGTCGCGCTTTGCCTTGTTACCAAAGCGAAGACATGAAAACATTAATAAATAATAAACCATTCCTTCGAGTGGGAATCGAATTCACAACTCCCACAGTCCCACTGTGCTACGTTGTCCTATTTTAAATGTAAAAGAATGAATAAATACTTTTTTATCACATTAAAATTGTATGTTGTTATATTAGAAACATTTCAATTCAATGAAAAGTAGCTTATTGATTAACAGAACTAACAATTATTTTTTACCGTCAAGCCGTAGGGCGCACCTAGTAGGATAGGTAGAGGAAACCTGAGAACATAGTGTTAAGACACACCGTTCCCATTAAAACACTTCAGATTCCCACTTTCCGCTGAATTCGAAGCAAGGCATTGCATGTTGAGTGGAAGAACTCAACGCCGCGTTATGTTAACATTAGCGGCGTTGAGTTCCGCCACTCTACTAAAGTATACACTACAACTAATAGTTATGAAAATAATAAAAAAAATCATATTTAAACGAGGAGCGTTAAAAGAAAATCATAAGTATTCTTCAAACAGAAAATATGAAACAGTTTCAAATCTCTGCCATGAAATGGCGCAATAAGGAAACTTCTGTATACTTAGCTTTCTGCTATTCACTTTAGACTATTTAAATAGTCTACTTTTGAAATTCAAAAAGCAGAAGTGAAAATCCATGTAAAGCCAAAAGATCAAGCAAAAATTCTGATTTTTATTTGAGCTCAATGTTAGTTAGCGTTATTAATAAAAACGTCGGTATTAAAACGGTAAAAACTGTTATTATTTTTTTTATTTAACATGTATCTGTTTATAAAACATACTTTCTACTTATGAGCTTGATAGTTCGATTAATCTTGTCTTTTATTTGCTTCAAAAATTTTAACGTACAGGATTGGAATCCGCGCCTCATGGGAGCCATCCAAGCGCTCTGACAGCTGCGCCATACGTTCTTATCTTTTATTTGCTTTTTTAGAAACGTTAAAAATTTGAACGAAGCTGGATTGGAATCCACATCTCATGGAAGCCGAAATTCTCATACGCTTGTTCACTACATCTCATTTATGTTGTTAGAATCTTGGGAGGGAGATGAGAACGTGTGGCTTAGTGGTCAGAGCGTTTAGATTGTTTCCAAGAGGCGCGGCCCAAATCCCGCCATGTTAAATTTTTTGCACGTTTCTAAAAAGTATTCTGAATACAAACAAATATTTCCCACCTACACTTAAACTCTAAAATCTGAAAAAATACAATTTTTACTGTAAATTAAAAGTGATTAAGTAAATTCAAACTCAATAGAAAGTAAAACAGATTGAGTTCATCGACAAAGTCAACAGCCTTTGGTTGCTCTGAGTGGTTTTCGTTTTCCTTCCGTGTTTTTTCTTGTAAAATGAACTTTTATATACTGGCACTGGTAATGAGTGTCGAGAGATGAGACTCTAGTACTCTCAATCTATCTCTGTCTACCTTCTCCTAAAATAGGAAATATGGAACAATTTACTTATTTAGAAAACGTATAAAATCTCCTGGAAACCGACCAGGTCGGTTTCCAGGAGGCGCGAGTTCGAGTCCCGCTGCGTTCAAATTTTTATACGTTTTCTAAATAAGTATTTTTCTTTCCTAAGTGTGGAATAACACTTTAAAAATGTTTAAAAAATATGGAACAATTTATTTCCAGTTATTTTATTTAGACACAAGTGAAATGTTATGATTCTGATGTAAAATATATATTTATTTATTTATTTTATCTTCGTTTTAGTAAATATAGTTTTAAAAGTATACGATTTATTCATAAAAAAGAAAAATTGTAACCTAGTGTTAAGACACTCCGTTCTCTATTTTACACCGTATTTTCGAAGCATTATGTAATTAAATGACGAAATTCTACGCTACGCTTTGCCTCGACACCAGAGCGAAGAAATGAAAATATAAATTTAAATAAATATTTCTTTTCGTAGGAATCGAACCCACAACACACTTGTGCCCCTGCCTCACGAGCACTACTAGCCTCTGATTTATATATCTATATCATAAATATATGATACATATATGTAAATAGTTGAAGAAAAAATATAAAAACCAAACAAAATATCGTTTTATATTGTGAAACGAAAAAAAGAACCAATATCGAATGTAAGTATTGGTCTTATTCACTTTAATAAACATATAATAAATCGCTGCAAGCATATCCCAATAGTAATATTCTTTAGAGATTTATTCTGTATATAAAGAGATAACAATGTTGGAAGAATATGACTTATTATATCGTTCTACCTCGTACAAAGGCTCAATTTCTCATCTTGTTCCTGATTTTATTATTTTAGACCTAGTACTTCTAATAGTAAGACAAAATGTAAACTTAATAAGGATTATCTGATTATTTTTTTATTGAGAAAAATTAATTATATTTTAGAGAAGTAAAAAGTAAAGTCTTGTATGAAAACTGTGCAAAAATGAAGATTAATCAAAGGTGCACTTAATCAGCTGTATCCCGCACACAGCAGGGTAGGCAGAGGGAACCTAGTGTAAGACACTCCGTTCCCTACTTTCTGCTGAATTCTGGAGGCATTGCGTGTTAAGTGGCAGAACTCAACGCCGCACTTTGAAAGGTGCAAATCAAATCAATTATTTCAATATTTTAACACTTATATCTCAACAACAAAATTTTCCTTATCTTACACAACAAAAATGTTTACCTATATCAAAATTGACATAAAAATATGAGCCTGTTCAATTTAAATTAAAAATAACATATTCCAAACATAAAACAACCTTTCTCCAGTTTCTTTCAGCCGTAAATAATAATGTCTGAAGTTTCGGCCATTAATTAAGAAAAACTTATTAGGAAAAGTTGTTTACAAAGGTATGACGTGTCCCGAATCCAATGTAATTAGGGATTTCCTAAGAGATAAATTCTTCAGTACGGCCTTTGTCCTTTTTACAGATCCTTTCGCAATTCCTTTGGATTATCTTTTAAAAAAATTACTCAATAGATTTTTGTATAATATTGTGATCGTACTAGGGTCACGTACAATTTGCTAAATATCTTAGGTTTGCCAAATTATATTAAATATAAACAAAAATAAATAAGCACAAACAAAAAATAAGTAATAAATAAAAAAAGAACTATAAAATTTATAATTATTTTATCAAATTATCAACAAAGATTCTTTTATCAGATATGTTAATGCAATTATATCTATGTACATATTTTTAGCTTCATACTGTTTCGCGCTCAAAGAGGGAACCTTATTCTGGAGGCATTGCCAGTTGAGTGGCGGAACTCAACGCCGCACCTTGCCTCAACACAAGAACGAAGAAATAAAAATATTAAATATTTTATTTCCTCGAGGGAAAATCAAATCCACAACCTGTAACCACGACTGGCCTCAAAGTTTATTATTATTTGTTAATATTTAAATATTAATACATAAACGTATTTTATGGTCCATTAGCAGCTGTGTGTACGATCAATACAAAACAGATGTTAGTAAATTTTGGATAGGTACATACGAATATCGTAGTGGAGCTTTATCTAACATTTAGAAGCTGGAACCATCCTAGCTTCATTGTAGCTATGGATTTGCATTTCAGTTAACACAGCAACTAGTAAATTTAGATTGTATTCAATATTTACTCAAAATATTCCTTGCATTTATTTATTTTGCAATAATTTATTTTCTTTGCCTTTGTATCTATTTACCATTATTGAGATTTTTCATTCTGAATGATGAATTAAGCAATGATAAATCCAAAATTAATGATGCCTAATTTAATGAAAAAGATTTTACTTTTTGTGTTCATATATGTTTCATATTTTTAGGTGACAATTTCATTTGTGTTTTATATCATTTATAATAGAAACATCCATGTACTTGGAATTTGAATCTACTATCTTCATTTTATCATAATTTAATTTTAAAAAAATCAGCTTGTACACGCTGTATCCCGCACACAGTAGGGTAGGCATAGGGAATCTAATGTTAAGACACTACGTTCCCCATTTTCTGCTGAATTCTGGAGGCATTGCGTGTTGAGTGGCAGAACTCAACGCTGAGCTGCGCTTTGCCTCGACACCAGGGCGAAGAAACGGAAATATAAATTTAAGTAAATAATTCATCTCCTCGAGTGGGAATCGAACCCACAACCAGTCGGTTTTCCAGTCACACTTTGTGCCCCTGTACCAAGACTGGTCTCAAAATAATTCTTGCATTTATTTTGCAATAATTGGTTTTCTTTTGCCTTTCCCTGCTTATTATTATTGAGATTTTTTCATTATGAATGATTAATTAAGAAATAATAAATCCAAAAGTAATGATTCCTGATTTAATGAAAAACATTTTACTTTGTGTGTTCATATATGTTTAATATTTTTAAGTGACAATTTCACTTGTTTTTTTTTATCATTTGTAGTAGATACATACCCCCGTACTTGGAATTTGAATCTCTCATCTTCATTTTATCCCATTTTAATTTTAGTTACGTGATTTACAACAATTAACAATTAGAGGCCAGTCGTGGTGCAGCGGCACGAAGTGTGACTGTAAAACCGATTGGTAGTGGATTCGATCCCCAATCGAGGAGATGAAATATTTACTTAAATTTATATTTCCATTTCTTCGCTCTGGTGTCGAGGCTAAACACGGCATTGATTTCTGCCACTCAACACGCAATGCGTCCAGAATTCAGAAGAAAATGGAGAACGGAGTGTCTTAACACTAGGTTCCCTCAGCCTACCCTGCTGTGTGCGGGATACAGCGAGAAGCTGAACAATTATCGTATAATTAAACAGAAATTAGAAGAGCGTAGAGTTTACGTTAAGCCTAACTTAAGTAATATCAGGATTTACAGCCTAATTGGAAGATTAGATTCGACTTAGGTTGATTTACTGCGGATCTTCTCTCGATTAAAGCTTTAATCCGCCTATCTTAAATCGCATTAATCATTAGTTTAATGTCAGTTAGTTTGCAATATGTCATTTCATGGTTTAAACATTTTGTCGTAACTATTTGGTTGTCAGGAGAAATAAAGTTCAAGCAAATTTAGAATTAAACAGCATAATATTAAAGAAAAATGAATGTTATAAACGAAAACAGAATATTTTATTGTTCTTATAAAAGTACTGGAAGATGTAAGAAAATAGGTTTTAAATTAAAAATCTCTTTAAGAGAATCTTGATTGCTTTAATTCAGACTTATAACTTGATCAAAAATTCTTTCATAAATTTTGTTACAAAAAACTGGTCAAATTCGATTCGGATTCGCATACCGAGGGTTTCGTATCAATTTCAGGAGTTTGTAAGTCTTCAGGAGGGTTCAAATTTAGTATGAAATGAACTATAATCAGTTTGTAATTTTTTTTCTATAAAATATCTATAAATTTTGACCCTTTGGACGTTTTCCTTGATTTGCACCGCGACCTCTCATTTCTTGCCAAATTTCATAACTGTTGGTCCACGGCAAGTACAGTATATGTTTAGAATACGCGACGAATTTAATAAAGAACGCAGCAAGTCGATGCATAAACGGGTAGGTAAAGATGAGAGATCTTTACCTTTACATAGAAATTGGCCGTAGACCTGAATACGAGATAAATGATCTAGGCAGACAGTCAACAAAGTAATTCTGCAAGAGTTCTGTATTTTTCCATACGATTTACGGATCCCTAAAACAGGAATCTTTGAAATTATGAATCTATAAATTTTACAGAAGCTAAACTTATCTAGGTGAACATTGTACGGTAAGTGTTCGGTCAACACTTTCAAATCAATACGTATTAGATTAGAATTTCTTTCCTAAGTGTGGAATAACACTTTAAAAAATGTTAAAAATAATATACCTTTATCGTTACCTGTTACCAATTCTACGTTAACCACTACGGTGTAAAGTATAAAAATATTTTTATTTATGATCTTAACATGTGAGTCAAGACATATTTCCTCTTATAAAAGGCATGTAGCGTTTAGTTTTTTAATGATTTAAAATTAAAAAAAAACATATATATATTTTTTATTGTTTTTGAATTTAGTTATTTCAGCGTAGCATGCAAATAATAATAAAAAAAAAAGTGTTTTAATTGTTAATATGATGTATATTTATATTTCCTGACCTTCGCTGTGGACACGCCAACATGTAATTGTAGAGCAAACTAAAACCTGCTTAAATGGTACTTATATTTATTTACTTCATGTACTTGACTTTCAATAGTGAATGGCATCTCTATAGTACCGTTTTGTTGATATTCAAGATATTGTTATTTTTGAAATAACATATTCTGATTAACTGACTGGATAGTCAAAAATGTAGAGAAATATATTCGTATTATAATATAATAAGAAAAACTAATTAAATAATATAAAAAAATATATTTTTTCTTTGTCAATCTCCAAGTATAAAATAGAGAGCTAAGATAAAGCATAGAGATTTATGATTGAAACAATTTTTTTTCTAAGTTTTTTAAACAGTTTTTGATGATACTGTGTCGATCTAAATAAAAAGCTCTTATCAAATTCGAATTTGTTTATAAGTAGTTTAAAAAATGCACCTCACTTTTACTTCCATGTATAGAATTTTAGAAACTAAACGACAAATGGACCTGTAACATCATCACAGCCAAACACGAGAACGTTTTCTAATCAGAAATTACATCGAAAATATCGCATTAAAACCATAAATTAATAAAATACGCGTTATAATGTAAAGCAATAAATCATGTTACACACAATCAAGCCAGCTGGCGTGACCATTGCGAAAAAAAACTAACATATCTCGTTGGACTTTCACATTTTTTCACTTACAGCGAAATCGTTTAATATTTATATATGAATTACATATAAAAATAAATCAAAAAATATAAACACAAACCTTAGTAAAACGACGTTTGGCTCCAGATTTGTTTAGTATCCAATACAATTTTCACTACACAGAGCACTACACTCGCGTTTATTTTGGCGCCGACCACGAGCTCTGGTAACGCGGTGTATCCCTACAACTGCCTGACGAAGACTGGCCAGAGCTGGCGGTGGAACAAGGCCATGCGAACCGTTGCTCCCATTTCCAGTGGAAAGTGGATCCGTGATCGGCAGGTGTGGGAGAAAGCACCCGAATTATAAAAAAATAACACCAGTGACTCATTCGGTGGTGTTGGGTGACATGGAAAGTGAACGAGCCGGTTTTGTTTGTTGAAAATAAGATAAAAATATTTTTAAACATTTTTAAAGTGTTATTCCACACTTAGGAAATTTCTAAATAAGTATTTTTCTAAATAAGTAAAATAAAAATATTTTAGTGTCGTAGATTGTTAATTGATAGTTTAGGTTTGAAAAGCTTTGTGATTTATTTTATATTATTTAGCTCCACGCTGTATTTTGGATATAGCAGGATATGTAGATCGGAAGTTAGAGTTAAAACACTCCGTTCTCTACTTTCTGTTCAATTGAGAGACGTTACTTTGTTACTAGTTGGGAGACAAGGAGTGGGTGTCGAACCTACAACCGTAGGCCTTTTACCGGCTGCGCCACGACGGCTTCTACATTAGTTAATTTACGAATTCTATTTTTATGTTTCTTTTTGCACTGAAATTTCTTGAAATTTCTTATATAAAAAGCTTTGTAATTAATTAGCGTTATGCTTCACAAGATGAAAAATTACGGCTAAACCTTTTGCCACGTTTTTATCTTGAAAAATTATTTCTTTGAGAAAATCGCAAACCCACGCGAATCCCTATTCCTTGGAGATTTCGATAAGATATACCTGAAATATATTATATTGTAAGAATTTATTTTCGTCGTTATATTTTTAGATTTTCCTGTGTTTAGTAATATAATTATTTTTATATTCTTTATACTCGCACGCATCCTGCTTATAGCAAGATAGGCAAAAGAAAAAATATTATTAAGACACTCCGCTCCACACTTTCCGTTGAATTCTAGAGGCATTGCGTATTGAGTGGCGGAACTTAATGCCACGCTTTGCTCCTACACCAGAGTGAAATAACGAAAACAATAAATATTTAATTTCCTCAACTGAAAATCGAACCCACAAACTGTCCCAATCAGAATCACACGGCTGTGCCCCTGCACTACGACTGGAAAACTATATATAAGTTTATTTTATTTCACAGTAAAATAGAGTTTTAATATTCCGGTTTTAATACTCAAAGGTATATAGCGCCACAGGTCGCTGATCTGTCTGTCAGACGCAGTCGAGACCACTGGACGGGCGGAAATTTCTATTGTAAATGGCTGTGACCCAGAAGTATGACAACAAAGGATTTATGAAATTCTGTTTAAAGGAAAATATAGAATATTAAACTTTGTGTAAAGATATGCATAATAAAAACTATTTATTCTCATTTTTGTGTATGATATCTTTTAATTTTTTTAAAGTTGATATCGGCATTTAAGTTATTAATTAAGTACGTTGAGATGGCAAAATATATACTTTTTAAGAAATATAGATATATATATATAAGTGAACTATTTTTTGTATAATAAAAAATATAGCATAAAATTATCAGTTTTATATCTTCACCTTATAATCCGCATACAACTATAGGGATAGAGGGAACCTAGTGTTAAAATAGTCCGCTTTCAGCATTAAACCCAATTTTTAATTAATTCTTGATATAATGTTTTGAGTAGTGGAACTAAATGCATTTTGGTTTTGCACCAGATTGTCGAAATCCAAATACAGCATTCCCCCGAATAGAAATCAAACTTAGAACTATCGTATTTGCAGTGAAACACTTGAGCCGCAATCTAGTATTTAAAATAAAGCATATAAGTGGCAAATCTTCTTTTATAATAATTTTATTCGTATTACAATTGCGGTAATTTTATCCTTGCCCTCGTTAATGTTACAGAATAAAACTGTTATACAATATTAAATATATTACTTATAAGAACTGAAAGGTAGTTAATTACAATTTTAAACAAATAAATATTTAAGCATTCAAATATTTCATTGTTTGTAAGATTTTTTTTAAAATTACCTTTGTTTTTTTTTCACGCTGTATCCCGCAAACATCAGGGTAGCCAGAGTGAACCTAGTGTTAAGACTCTCCGTTCTCCATTTTCCACCAAATTCAACTTCCAATATTTAATTTCCTCGAGTGGGGATCGAATCTGTAGTGGTTACAGCCACACAGATTGTGCCCCTGCGCCACTACTGGCCTTTGTGATAATAAATTAATACATTTACTTTATTTTTTATCCTTAACATATGTTATGGCACAACTGTTACGTCGATGGACAAAAACATAAAGACACTAGGCACTTCTGCAGATGTAAAAAATATAGATAGCAAAATGGAGTGGCGGGCTCTTTTTTGAATTACGATCTGGCCAAAATAATATTTAAGACTTAAGAATAATAATTATTTCTAATACTAGATAACAAAACCGTGTACAATTTCTTCTGTATTATTACAAGCAGTAAATACTTTTTCAATTTTTATGTGTATATCTTTATATTTTTATTTATTGTTTTTTAAATTTTAAAATACAAATAAATTTTATGAAACGTAAACGAAAATAATCATCGAATGACGTTAGACATGACGAAGAGTAACGCAATATTTTCCAAGGAAATCGAGAAGTGAAGTGGTACGTGTGGAGAAATTGCAAGCAAGAGCCCACCTCAATGTCCTGGATCCGGTTTGCGGTATTATATAGTGAATGGGTCATTGTCGCTGATGTGCGCTTCGAATGTTTTTAGTTAAATTTATTTGACTGTTTCATTTGGTTAAATAAATATTTTTGTTTATTTTTTTTTCAGCTTCACGTTGTATCCCGCACACAACGGGGTAGGCAGAGGGAACCTAGTGTAAGGCACTCCATTCCCTACGTTCTGTCGAATTACGTGTTAAGAGGCATTGCGTGTTAAGTGGCAGAACTCAACGCCGCGCTTTGCCTCGACACCAGAGCGAAGAAATGGAAATTATAAATTTAAGTAAATATTTCATCTTCTCGAGTGGGGATCGAATCCACAACCAGTGGGTTTTACAGTCACACTTTGTGCCGCTGCGGCCTCTTTTTTCATTTTGTTCTATGTTTATATAAAAGATTTTATAAAAAAATAATTTTTAGTTTCCCGTTATATCGCAGGGTAGGCAGAGGAAGTATCGCAGGGTAGTGTTAAGGCACGCGAGCATAGTGTTCCTATTAAGAAGTGTCTCTCATTTTCCGCCAAATTCTGGAGGCGTTGCGTGTTGAGAAGCTGAACTCAACGCCGTGCCTTGACGCCAAAGCGACGATTTTTTGCTTTCTGCTCCTACACACACCAGGATAGGGAAAGGAATCCTTAAGGGGTTGCGAGTTTAGTGGCGGAACTAAACGCCGCGCTTTGTCCCGACACCGGAGTGAAGAAATGAATATTAATAATATTTATTTATGGACACAATCATATGTTTTTATATATATAAAAGAGGCTTACTTAACGCATTGAGTAGGCTTCTTGTGTCGCAAAAATGAAAAATACTATCAAAACTAACCTACATACATAATGAAACATTTTGAATATAAACATATCCCCAAATGGGAATAGAACCCACAATTATCAATTCAAGATAGTCTAAAGACTAATTGCTATAGGTGCTCTATTCCGTTCCAATAATACAGACACAATACCATTTAGAAGGCGGTAGATGCTTACCGACGCGCCGAGCTATTATCAAATGGGACAAGTGAAATACGGTCAATACTACCGAGAGGTTCCATTGGATATTGTTCCACTACCTACTATTTCTGAGGTCAGATTGAGGCCAGTTTTGGCACATGGGCACAAGAAGAAAATGATGAATGAGAAAATGGATTATTTTATGTTTTCATTTTCTCCTTCTGGTAACGAAGCAAAATAGCGTGTTCCGCCACTCAACACGCAGAATTACAGCCGGGAACGCAAGTGTCTTAATTCGAACGTGGTGTTTTAACACTATTTTCGAAAGTTTCCTCCGTCTTCCCGGCTATGTGCGGGATACAGCGGGATAGGCTAAAAAATATATATTTCTGAGTGAGGTAGGTCTAGGTATATTTTTATTTTTTTATATGTATCATGGAACATAGAGAGTACCTAGTAAAATGTCACTTGGGTTATACATTTTTTGCTTATTTTCTCTAAATTTGTTTATTGTTTAGCCGTTAACTAAAACGAACTAAGAACTTAACTACACATTTCACCAATAAGATCACAAAAACGAAATAGAGATTGAAACCAACTATCACCTACACAAGAAGACAAACCTTAAATCTCATATTTTGAAATTAATTGCATTTTTTTATTCAATTCAATTCTTCAACACAATTCAATTCAATTCTGTTCACCCAAATAGGCTTGACCACGACATGAATTAATGGAGCACCAGTGATCTCACCGCTGTAGATAATTTATCAATGACACTCTCTTACACGAGATACTCGAGTAATACACTGTCTGCCAATTTTATTATAACTTAGTAAATATATATTATAAGTATTGTTATGAATTGTCAAAAAATTTGTATATATCTCGCTTATTTTTTTTATATTTTTTTTAGAGTCACGCTTTATCCCGCACACATCACACATTTGGAGGCATTGCGTGTTGAGTGGCGGAACTCAACGCCTCGACACCAGACCTAAGAAATGTAAATATTAAATATTTTATTTCCTCAAGTGGGAATCAAATCCACCCGTCGCGTTCACAATCACAGCTTTATGCTCTGCGCCACGACTGGTCGCATCTCGCTTAGTTCTATTTTATATCGTAAATTAAAATTAATTAGACTTTTATAGTAATAAAGACAAAAGTAGACATGTAAAATGAGTGTTTTTCTCGGTGGTGCAGTTTCCCTCAGATCCTTTAAATTTAGAAGATAATATAATTCTTTTTCTTCTTTAAAAAGTTCTACTTCTTTTTGTGTTTAGATTATGGCGAATGGGCCAGTTGAGCACTAATCACTTCGCCAATGTCACGTTGTTTAACGCACAAAGGAGTTTACATGGTAAAAAAACATAATGTTAGATGGCAGAATGTTGGGAATATTAAAAAAGTAAAAATAGTAGGTACCAAATTAAAAAAAAATTAAAAAAAAATTGCTTCACGCTGTACACAGCAGGGTAGGCAGAGCGCTCCCGCCGCCGCGTTTCGCGGAAGACTCTTGTTCCCGCGTCTCGCGGCCAGTGGCGGTCGAGGAGGAGCACCGTGAGGTTTTAGTGGGTATTCGGACGGCCTAACATCTGCCAGTCCGCGAGCCCCACATAACCGAGCTCGAGTCCCCACTCGGGCCGGTATCCGTAAAAGGATTTCCTCACGTTAAAAAAAAAAAAAAAAAAAAGGGTAGGCAGAGCGAACCTTGTGATAAGACACTCCGTTCCCCACTTTCTGCCAAGTTCTGAGGCATTGCGTGTTGAGTGGCGGAACTCAACACCGCGCTTTGCGTCGAAACCAGAGCGAAGAAATGGAAATATAAATTTAAGTAAATATTTCATCTCCTCGAGTGGGGATCGAACCCACAACCAGTCGATTTTACAGTCACACTTTGTGCCCCTGCGCTACGACTGGCCTCAACCAAATTTATAAGTCATAAATATCCATTATCTGTCAAATTACAACATTAAATGGAAAAAGTTTATCAATGGTATAAATAACCGGTCTATTGTAAAAACGACTATATTTCAATCTAAACAGTACAAATTATGTTACTTTTGTTTTATACTACGTACGGTACATGAAAAAAAATATATATTTCATTTTTTGTTCTTGGTGTCGAGCGCGGCGTTGAGTTCCGCCACTTAACACGCAATGCCTCTATAAATAGGCGAAAAGTGAGGAACGAGTGAAGTAAAAACATGAAAAAAAAAAAACAAATTAAATAGTTTCTACCTTGCATGAACATCAAGCAAATATACATGTAAATCTACATGTTACATGTATTTCATATACGTGTACAGTGATTACGCTCAACTTCACAGAACTTCGTCCAAGCGTGCCCCAGCAGAAAAACTTTTCCTGTTTCACTATTATCTATTATACCAAAAACGAACCTTTTAACAAGAGTTGTTTATATAAAAGTTCGTGATTAAAAAAAATGGTGAAATTCTTTTTCTTTAGATTTTTTGAATCTGTTACTAATTTTGAGGCCGTCGTGGCGCAGTGGCACACACGTGTGACAGTTAACGTCACGATTGTGGGTTCGCTACCAATTGGGGGAAGATTTATTATTTACTAATATTTTTATTTCTTCGCTCTGGTAACAAGGCGTTGAGTTCCGCTACTTAACACGCAATGAGATGAAAATTCGGCGGAAAATGGGGAAAGGATTGTCCAAACACGACTTTTCTTCTACCTACCCCGCTATGTACGGAATACAGTGTGAAATAAAAAAAATAGACAAAACAAATGGTGGTGGTGTAACGAATTTATTATTATATCCTTTCTGTTGTGAGGAAGAAACTCCAATATGCAATATTTTGAAAACTGAGTAGAAAAGTATATTAAGTCTAAAATTGAATTAGTGTAATGTTATAAATGTTTATTTTATTTAAACTTAAAAAGATGTTAACTTTCCAAATTTATACAAACGGAGACACAATCAGAAAATAATCACACTTTAAATCTCTTTTATTATTTTCTTTATTATTTTTAAAGAAATTAAAGCAACGTAATAAAATTTAAAACAATTTTAAATTAAACAAAATAACATATAAAAGTTACCTAAGACACAACTATACATACAAATACAACACACGCCAAAAACATTATGCAAATACCTACTTTCTACCCTTCATAATAATTATTATAGTATTCCGTAATACAAACGTTACTTATATAAAAAATTATGTAAAGCAGCAAGAATACGTTTTGCAAAGAATTACAAAATATTTCAAATTAGTAGTTACATGTTTGGTAGAGGCCAGTCGTGGCCCACGGCCACACAGGCGTGTGACGCTGTGGGTTCGATTCCCGCTCGAAGAAATGAAATATTTAATATTTTCATTTCTTCGCTCTGGTAATGAGGCAACGCAACACCTCAAGAATTCGGCGGAGAGTGGAGAACGGACGTGTTTCAATGGGGAACGCAATGTCTTAATTAGATTCCCAGGTTACCTCTGCCTCCGGTTACCATGCTTTGTGCGGGATAACGTGATGCTAAAGAAAAAAAATATTATATACAATTTATTTTAGTAAATGTTAATTTATATGTTGTGAGGCCAGTCGTGGCGCAGCGGCACGAAGTGTGATTGTAAAACTGACTGGTTGTGGGTTCGATCTTCACTCGAGGAGATGAAATATTTACTTAAATTTATGCTCGCTACGCTCTGGTGTCGAGGTTAAGCGCGGCGTTGAGTTCTGCCGCTCAACACACGATGCCTCTAGAATTCGGCAGAAAGTGGGGAACGGAGTGTCTTAACACTGGGTTCCATCTGCCTACCCTGTTGTGTGGAAGAAGAAGAAGAAGTTCATTTATAATACTTCCATGGTATGTACATGCATAACTCAATTTGTAAAGCAAGTATAATACCTATATATCAGGTAGCCGATACCACTCACTGGGGTACTGAACTCACAACTACGGGCTAAATGGTCAAATCCACTAATCCGGTTGGTCTATCCGGCCAATAACCTATAGGTATATATGTAGATCAGATAGTCTATAATCTATGCTTAAACGCTTAGCCGCGGTTTGACCCTGTTAGCTTGTGGGTAGCCCTACAAGCTGAGTCATCTACATTACTAAATTCATTAGAAATAGCATCATTATATAAAGTCATTTAGGATACACGCAATGCCTCCAGAATTCGGCAGAAAGTGGGGAACGGAGTGTCTTAACACTGGGTTCCCTCTGCCTACCCTGCTGTGTGTGGGATACAGCGTGAAGCTGAAGCTGATGTTATTTAGACACATTGAGGCCGTCGTGACGCAGGGGCACAAGCGTGTGATTGTAAACGCAAGTGTTGTGGGTTCGGTGCCACTCGGGGGAATGAATTATTATTTATTCGTATTTTCATTTCTTCGTTCTGGTACCAAAGCAAAGCGCGGCGTTGTGTTCCGCCACTCAATACGCAATACCTGAAAAATTCGGCGGAAAGTGGTGAATGTTGTATCCTAACACTAGGTTAAGTACGTCTTCCTGCTGCCTTTTTGCGGGGAACAGTGTGAAGCTTAAAAAAGAAGAAACTATTCGCACTACTCAACATCCACGTTAGAAATTCGTGGGTTCGATTCCCATTCGAGGAAGTGAACTTACTTTAATATTTTATTTTTTTCGCTCTAATGTCGTTGAGTTCCGCCACTCAACATGCAATGCCTCCAGATTTCGGCCGAAAGTGGGAAGCAGCGTGTCTTAACACTAATCTTTCTGCCCTTGTGCTCTGCCATCTTGCTACATGCGGGATAAAGCGTGAAAATATACAATATTTTTAAAGGTTCTTTTGTTTTTCAAACATAGGTAGAGTACTTTCCCCTTCCCTTTGCAAGTTTCCCGTTCTATGATGCGACCTCTATTTAGGGCGTTGTAATTTCCTCACCACTAACACCTATCACGTAGACGTGTCGGAGTTTCACGTCATGCTATTAAGAAAAATAAATATAATAGCAACATATATTTTTGACACATACTTTAAGAAAAAAAGAACAATCCATAATTTTAAAGCAAAAACAAAACCCAGAATTTAGGTGAACTAAAATTAATTAAATTAAAAATTTATTAAATAATAAACCTTTATTTTTTTCCTTGTTAAGTGTGGAAAAAATAAAGGTCTTTAAAAAATAATAAAAATACTTTTATAGGTTTATTATATTGGAATTAGAAAAAATCCGTACAAGCGTGAGTTGGGCTCACCCACCGAGGGTTAAAAAATTGGAAGTATTTTCTCTGAAATTCAGGCAGAACTTTCTCTGAAATTCCGGCTTAGCTTAGCCAAAGCCCTTTCATCTGATACCTCACTTAAACTAGCGGCTTTAATTAATTTTGATTCCCTTTAAGGTATCGAAATATGCGTTTGTTGGTAGATAAACGTACATATCTTAAAAAAAAAAGAACTTCATAATTATATTAGTATTAATGTATTGTATGTATAATATGTATGTATGTATGTATGTTTGTATGTATGTATGAATGTATATGTAGGTACATATATAGTTTTTTTTTATAATATATCATATTTATGGTAAAAAATCAATTGCACAATTTTGTCGTCCCGCTATGTTTCTTTCACCCACTTCCACAGGTTGACTGGAAGAAATCTCTTTTAGAAATAAGTCCACCTTTGTTAACCTCATTTCTGTAACTTTATTATTATTTTTGATTTTATTTATAGTGCAATAAAGAATATATATCTTTTTTTAAGTACATTTACTTAAATCCATTTTAATTAAATCATGGGGCCGTAGATTTAGGTATATGCTTTGAATTTCAACTCGATATCTCCAAGCGTTCCTGAGATAAAGGCTCTTGACAGACAGGCAGTCAGACAGACGGACAACAAAGTGATCTTATAAGGGTTCCTTTTTTTCCTTAAAAAGTACGGAACCCTAAAAACACACTTCAAATTAGTGAAATAAGTTTTATCTTTTCCTGAGAAACAAGGTACTGTTAATTAAAAAGCAAACCATTTTTTGCTCTATATACAAATTACAAACAAAATGTATTTGCACGAAGCCTTTATGTAAAAGCGTAGAAAATTTACAGTACATTATAATTAAACGTGTGGTATAACTGTGTAAAGAGTTTATCTGTATTCTTTTCGCTTCAAGCCGTATCCCGAATATAGCAGAGTAGACAGAGAGAACGTAGTGTTAAGACACTCCGTTCTCATTAAGACACTTGCGTTCCCCACTGTCCGACGAATTCCGGACGCATTGCCTATTGAGTGGCGGAACTCATCGCAGCG